>JARVZY010004370.1:0-27168 GCA_030686995.1 Artemisia argyi
GTTAACTTTCCTACGTGAAAAACTACATCCTTAATCATTCCAACTGGGTGGGCAATACTTCCATCCACTAGACCTATCAATACCTCCGTCTCCTCTAACTTTCCTAGCTTAAGAGTGGTGAAAAGGGATAAGGGAATCAAGTTGAGGCTTGACCCTAAATCGGCTAGTGTGTCGAAAGCTTCGGATCTTCCTATCTTACAAGGCAAAACAAATATACCCGGATCATCAAGCTTTTTAGGCAACTTGTTTTGAACGAAGGCGGTCCCATTTTTACCTAGTTTAAACTTCTCATACTTTTCTAGGAGGGAACTATAGTAGGGAGCACGGGCTAAGACATCAATGACGGGGCATTCAAGGTAAAGTTCCTTGAATTCATCGTCAAGGTCTTGCGTAGGAGGTGTTTCAACTATGCTTTTGACCGGTTATATATCGGGTGTTTTACTTGATTAGTCCTTCTAAAGAATTTGGTTTTGTTTGAAGCACGTGCTCGTTGATTTAACCGAGTAGTATTGCGGACAAGAAGTGGGTGACGAAACTGATGATATGGAATTAACGTTTAGTTTCGGATTCTTGAACGTGTCGCTTGGGAGTGCTCCTATTTCTCGGTCATTGAGAACTTTCAACAATGTGTCAATCTTGGTGGTCATCTCGCTTTGATTTTGTTTGAAATCGGCTTCAAACTTAGATATGCGAGCTTCTTGAGATGCCATGAACTTAGACATCAATCCTTCAAGATTGTTGGTACTACCATAGTTGTTAGAAGGATTGTTGTTGAGAGTACGGTTAGAGGGTGGACCGTTTGGTTGGTAACGATTAGGCGGATTGGAAGAATTGGCTTGATTTTGTTTCCACCTAAGGTTTGGGTGATTTTTCCAAGAGGGGTTGTATGAATCACCGTAAGGGTTTGGCTCGGGTTTGAAAGTGTACCACTTATCTCCCGTTTCGTCGGTACGCGAGGATGTGTAGTCCGCAAAAGCTGTTCCGGGGAGTTCCACACAATCACGAGTGTCATGGAGACCACTACATAATTCGCATGAAGAAGTGATTTTGTTCACTTGGCTTGAAGGCTTAGGAGCTTCGTAAGATTTCATGAGAAACTTGACTTGGTCCTCAAGTTCCATGATCCTACGGTCGGGAGTGCTAGAGTTGTTCGAAGGCAAAGATATTGCCTTGACCATTTTGTTCAAGTCACGGGGATCATTCCAACTTTCGTTGTCATAGAGAGCAAGATCTTCTATGAGTTCCCATGATTGTTCCGGACTTAGATCACGTAGCTTACCACCGGCCGATTGGTCAATGGCTCGCCTTGTGGAGAGATCGATATGGTCATAAAAGATCTGGACTTGGAGCCAAAGATCTATGCCATGATGAGGGACTTTTTGGAGTAAGTCCTTGAATCGAGTCCATGCTTCATAGAGAGTTTCATTTTGACGTTGTTGGAACATCAAGATGTCATTTCTAAGCTTAGTAGTTCTCCCCGGTGGGAAAAATTGTGCAAGGAAATGAGTGGTGAGATCATCCCATGTGGTGATGGATCCCGCGGGTAAACGTTCAAGCCATTGACTAGCTTGATCACGTAGAGAGAATTGGAATAGGCGTAATCGGGTTGTCTCTCTAGTTGCAACATCTAAGTCTATGGAATCTACGATTTTAAGGAAGTCCTTAAGATGTTGATTTAGATCTTCGGAACGAAGTCCATGGAATGCACATCCGCTTTGCACCAACCGGATGGTGTCGGATCGCACGGGGGTCACATTGGCTCCGTTGAGCTCAATGGTGTTTCGGTAGCCTTGGTGGCTTGGTCAGGAATACTCACCTAAGGTTCGGGGCCTAAGAGGTTCTAGTGGTGGATTTTGTTGTGGTGGGATGACGGGTTCAAAGATGTTCCCATCATCCATGATGTCGGGTGGTGAAAAGTTACGAACAAAGACACGAAGAATTAAGATAGACTAAAGAGAACCTAAAAAATAAAAATAAAATCTTACTAGAAAGGAATCTAGCAAGTAGACCTAATAAAAAGAGATTCTAACCTAGACAATAAATATTCCCCGGGCTGCGTCGCCAAAAACTTGATGCGTAGGGATTGCACCAGGCTTTACCTCTCAAGGGATCTTGAGAAGCTTACAACCCCCACCAGGCAGTGTAACAGATCGATGTAGTATAGTATAATGACAAGTACCGGGGGATTGATCGTTCAACTTAGGAATAGTGTCGCTAGGATTAGAAAACCTAAAGACTAGGTCTAGAGATGAGGGATGATTCTTTTTGTATTTTTATATTTTTTTAGGAAAGCAAGTAAAAATCTCGGGTTTGAAGGAGTTGGGCGGAATTAGTTGCTAATCAACTAACCCAATACTAAGATGCAATCAAAATAAAATACTAAAAATGAAAATGAACTAAATTAAACTAAGGTTGTGAGCAATATATGAGAGAAATGTGTTTACTTATATTTCACTACTCCCTAGATATCTTTTACATGTTAATTACTTGTTATAGTTGCGTGGATGACGGATTGTATTCCTTAATACCATTCATGGGGTGGCGTACTTACTTCCCCAATCCTATGAGTGCCTACTTCACTCCTATGTCGAGCCGGCTAAGAAGCTCCTAACATGGGATCATTAGAGTTTACTCATGCATTAAATACAACCAATAAAACCTAGTACACATCGGTTCATGTTTCCTAAGACGTTCAAGCATGTTACACAATGGAGATCTGCCAGTTTTCTTAAGCCTAACATTAAAATCATTCATCCAATACAACCATAAACAAGTAATCAACACATAATTAACATCTAGGTTTCATGATCTAAGCAAACACAAGATAAATCTAGCCTAACATGTTGAAATCAAGAGAAGAACAAGATATAGACAACCAACACATAGACATATTGATTGAATTAAGAGAAGACTTATCTTAATAGCACATGAAAGGATTCAAGGGGTGAAAACCCTTGAATATACTGTAAAATACGAGCTAGGGTTCACAAAGTTTGGCCCTAGGGTTTCTCCACACAAGTTCCTCCTTTATGAATGAAAATTAGAAAACTATATATAGATTTTAGAAGGTGACGGCGTCAAGAACAAATGTCTAACGCCGTCATCTCGCCGCCAAATAGTTCCTCGGACTGCCTAGATCTGGGTCTGACGCCGTCATGTGGTCTCCTTATGCAGGCCGTCACAAAATTAACTCTTGACGCCCTTCTTGTGACGCCTTCAGGTTTTCACTGGGTTGTCACCACTTTTACTCTTGACGCCGTCATGAATTTCCTCTTGACGCCGTCATACACTGTTCTCAGCTTGGAAAATTAAGTCTTTGGCGTTTTCTTCACTTTTATGCTCCAAAAACGTCCGAATTGCTTCCTTTTCCAGATTTCACTCCCAAAGTACCTAAAGTCACAAAAGGAACGATTTAGGGTAATATTTGATCAAATAAATTCAATTCCGGGCTTAAATGACCCCCTAAAAGTGGTTCATTTTTCGCCTCATCACTTGTGCAACAGCTTATTTAGACCTGCAGGGCAAGGTACTGCCCTGCACCAAGGTACTTTTGATTTTAATCAAAGTTTCAAACCCCCCTCCAGGGTGCAAACCAAAACCTTAGATCTTGATTTTTAGCTTTTTGAAAAGCTCATCAGTAGTGCTTTTAGGATTAATCATAAAATTGGATCTCAGTTCACTGTAGCATAGCTTATTTTGGTCTTCAAGTTTGTTGATTTTACAAACCTATACTGAGTCATCAGTATAAGTGACCCATATTTCCAAGACTATAGCTGATTCACTAGTGGGCCCCACCCTTAGCTTTTTAGCTTTTTGGAAACCCCATAAGCCCAGCTTTAAGGTTCTGAGCTTAAGTGCTTAATTTTGGCTTATTTGGTAGGGCTGCAAGCAGCTTAAACTTTGTCCATTTTCACTGAGTACAATGAGTACTCATTGTTTGACCACAAGTTCCAAGCACCACCCAGTGCTTAAAAATAAGCAATAAGCCCAGCTTATTGGCTTATTTGAAAGTTGAGCAGTCCACCTTCAAGGTTCAAGTCTTACTTTGGACCTCTGTTGACTTTTGTGGACCCCACAGAGGTCCAAAACCTCTTTGTTTGGCCTGTTTTGGCCTTGTAGTTGCTTAAGTGCTTATTTGGCTAAGAAAAGCCTATACATAGTGCTTATTTGTTCCTTTTGTCTTATTTCAAGTTGTTAGTCATCTTTTTATGCTTAGTTGTTCATTTCTCAGCTTTTTCAAATAGTGCATAAGTCCTAATAAGCTAATAAGTCCACTGTTAAGGACAAGGGGGTGCACATCGCTTATTATTAAGCTATTTCAAAAGTGTTTTCACAAACGTTTCTTATTTTTAGCTTATTATCATCTGGCAATAAGAAAAACCAACAAAAAACCAAATTTAAAAATAGTGATAGCTTCTATTTAATAGAATTTATCTTTTTAATTTATCTTTTTAGCTTATTAATAAGCACTTCATCATTTTTATACTTTTTATTAATTTTTGTTTACATTAAAGTATTTTCAGTAATTTTCCTAGATTTTTCTCTTTTCATTTAGTAATTATTAGAATTAAAATTAGTTTAATTAAATAATTAAGTGATATTAGTAATTAAATAGTTTTCTTGATTTTTATTTAACAACAGTAGGTTTCTATATTTTTCCTAGGTTTCATAAATCATTTAGGATTTTTAGAAAATAGTTTCTTAAACTTTACTATTCACTTTTTAATTTTCCTAATTAATTTAGTTAAATTAGATATTAATTAATAATTAAGTAAATAAATAGTAAAATAGACTAAATAAAATTTTTAGAAACTTTTTATAATTTTTTAGGATTCCTGAGATGGTTAATTAGATTTACAAATTTTTCTTTAATTTTCTAAGTCATTTTTAGTATTATTAGTAATTTAAAATAGTTTAATTAAAATAATTAGTATTTAATTAATAAAAAATCCACAAAAAACAAAAACACATTTTTTTAATTTTTAATTTTATTTTAAGTTATTTTAGACTTTTACAAATTAATTTTACAATTTTCTAGTTAAAATTTGTATTATTAAGTTTTTAAGTTAATTAGTTTTAATTAAATAGTTAAACAGTTTAATTTAAATAATTAATATTAAATAATAAAATAATAAAAAAAAATCATTTTAATTTCATTTTCTTTTAAAATTAAGTTTGTAAAATTTTCACTTGCACCCCCTGTAGTTTCAAATTGTTTAAATCTCACCTTTTTCTCTGTCTGTAAACAAATCTGATTTTCAATTTGTGTTTGTGTAATCATATATGTATATCTGTTAGTGTTAATACTGTTTCAATTGTCCAATTACCAAGCAATCAGTAGTATAATCACTTCCCAATCATCTTTGGTTACTGTCCTCAGTGGCACTCATTCTCAAAAACGTTTTCAAACACCATTTCAATCTCGTCGGGACATAACGACCCGGGGGTAAACTATACTATCCACGGAGCATTGACTCTAGGCAGTTTGACTTTGTTGACCAAATCACTTGTTCAATTTAGTTGACTGTTTGGAGCCAATCAATAACGCCAAACCAAATGTTATCATAACCATTACTCTTAATTTTATCTTTATCATGTATTTGAGAAGTTACATTTTGAAGATTAGGTTGGGTGTAAGGATAACAAACATGATTACCATTAGAGTGGTGTTTGATTTGGGGGTATGAGTATTAAGGAATGAGTTTTATTCATATTTTATTTGTTTGGTTGGTGGGTTTTGTACTTGAGTATGGAAATTAAACCCCCAACAGCATGCAATTTTTAAACCTTCCAAAGATGATGGCTTTATAAACCCATTTCCATTACCATAGCCATAGTCATTCCTTTATATAACCAAACGCCCCCTAAGTCATTGTCATATTACATTTTTACTTTATTACAAACAAGATGTAATAAGAACACAAATTTCAGTAACAAAAATACCTCACTTATCCATACTATGCGAATACCAGTGTGTTGGATCGATATAATCAAACTTAATCTAATGATAATCTCGAGAGAGACATGATAACTAGAGAGATGAGAGAAAATAACTTTATTTCATACACAAGCACACACTAGAATTTAGTGTTGCATATGATGACGTATACCTATATTTGGGCCACGAACCCAAATGATAAACATTACTAAAAGCCCAAGTCCACTACGAGTGGGCTATCATGACAATGATTTGGGCTACAATACTAACGGTTTGGACTCACGATAGCCCAAACCCAACCAAACTATTTATGGTCTGGATAAGGATCTTCGATTTACGGGATAAAGATCCATAGACCGGATAAGCACTATGCGTGCGAAGAGTAAGGAACACGAAATCTACAAGGATTTCGTGCCTATATAAAGAACGACATAATTCTCATTAAAGGTATGATTTACAAAACCCTAACTCTTCAACATAACCCTAAATCGATTACTTACTCTCACACCGGAGGATAATCGTGGGAAACAATCCCACGATAAGCCTAACGGTGTTTGTTTGCTTTCTTAGTGCGCAGGTTTCAAGCATTAAGGTCTAATTGGTACGAGAGCAGGAACCCAAACAAGGAACGCCCAACTTTTGTATCAACAAGTGGCGCCATCCGTGGGACCCTACACTAAGAACTAGAATGACGAAGCACAAAAATTCAAACCAGCGGACTCCGCAGTTGGAAAAAACACACGGTGACTCCCAAAAGAGGAAGAACCAAGATTCAATCCCTAGACAGGCCTCTGGAACAACCAGTGCGCCTGGACACCAAGAAATGGGCTCAACTCTAATCCTCCCAACTATAGAGTTGCCCATAAATACTACTCAGACCACCACGGTGGTCCCAAACACTGAGGAACTTCAGCGCACCCTCTTCAATACTCCCCACCAAACGGCACCCATAGTGGACAACACTGTGCCGCCGGCCGCACCCAACCGAGATAAGGCGCCTAATGTTGAGGCAGAAATTCTTGCACTGGAAGAGGATGCGCCTGATTTAACATTAAGTAATTTTGTATCCCAAAATTACGAAACCCTAACTGCTCTCATGCAAGAAGTAGCAACGAGAAGGTCAAGTATGAGCCTGCAAGCCCGGCTCAACTTTGGTCCTGAACGCGAAACATCCCCACCACGCTACCAGAGGGGGGACGCGAAAATAATGAAAGACGTACCAATGTCCACGATAGACTAGGTACATCATCTGATTCGTAGTACTCAAAAGAATATGAAGATGATGGAATAGGCACTCTACGACAACTTGGCCCAAAGATGATGGAATACGCACTCTACGACATGGGGTAATTACGCCTACTCGTGGTAATAGGTAATGAGCAGCACTCTACGACAACTTGGATGAACTTCATGGTAATCAAGTCCCCTTCGCCATAAAACGGCATCATCGGGAGACCTGGAATATCATCCATGCGCGCCGTACCATCCACAGCGCATGGGATGCTCAAATTTCCAGTAGAAGGAGGCATTGTCACCCTCTACAATGCCACTATGTCACCAAAAGAGTGTAACACAGTAGCTAGTGAAGTGGAAAATATCCCAGAACAACGCACAACCAAAATACCAAACTTAAAAGTTGCCATCCACCCAGATTACCCAGATCAGCAAATATCAATTGGAGGGTCACTGTCCGACAAAGGCAGAGCAGCTGTGTGCGTACTCATTTAAAATAACCTAAACATCTTTGCATGGGAACCAAAACAAATGACTGGAGTGCCACGCTCCATTACGGAACACAAGCTACAAATCCGATAAGGATATCCTCCAATACGACAGAAAAAGCGCGGCCAGGCTCCAGATCGCACAAAAGCCATCCTGGAAGAAGTACACAAACTTTTAGACACAGGTATTATGCGTGAAGTCTACTATCATGACTGGCTCTCTAATCCAGTAATGGTAAAGAAGAGTGATGGCAGCTGGAGAATGTGCGTGGACTTCACTGACCTCAATAAAGCATGTCCACAGGACTGCTACCCGCTGCCAGAAATAGACTGGAAGGTAGAATCTCTGTGTGGATATCCCTTTAAGTTCTTCCTAGACGCATACAAAGGATATCATCAAACTATGATGGCTGAAGAAGATGAAGAGAAAACAGCCTTCCTCACAAGTCAAGGGGTCTTTTGCTATACAAAAATGCCCTTTGGCCTAAAGAACGCGGGAGCAACATACCAGCGATTGGTGGACACATCATTTGAGAAGCAAGTAGGTCGCAACCTGGAAGTTTAAGTTGATGACCATGTTATAAAGAGTCACACAGAGGAAGAATTGGTGCGCGACATTGAGGAGACGTTCAAAACATTGGAAAAATAAACATGAAGTTAAATCCCAAGAAGTGCACTTTTGGCGCAACAGAAGGCATGTTCCTTGGGTATTTAATAGAACCTGATGGCATTAAGCCTTGCCGAGAAAAGACAAAAGCGGTCATTGATCTCCCTTCTCCGCGCACATTGAAAGAAGTCCAGTCATTAAATGGAAAGCTAGCTGGACTAAACCAATTTTTGTCCAAATCAGCGGACAAGTCACTCCCTCTTTTTAAAACACTCATGAAGTGTACAAAAAAGGGAGACTTTCGTTGGATTGAGGAGGCGGAGGAAGCCTTCCAATAACTCAAACAACATCTTGCATCACTTCCCAAACTTGTCGCACCACGACTAGGAGAGGAGTTGATCATGTACTTATCTGCAATCCATGGAGCAGTTAGTGCAGTACTATTGACAGATAGGAACTCCGTTCAAACGCCCATATACTTTGTAAGCAAGGCACTGAAAAAGACAGAGACTAACTACACCGCTATGGAAAAGCTGGTTCTAGCTCTAGTATTCGCAGCTAAAAGACTGCGCAGATACTTTCAGGCGCACCCAATAGCCGTAATCACGGACCAACCCATCAAACAAGTTATCTCTAAACCTGACGCATCAGGACGGCTACAAAAATGAAGTGTGTTGTTGAGTGAGTATAACATCTCGTATAGACCACACACTGCAATCAAGGGGCAGATATTAGCCGACTTTATTGTTGAGAAGCCAGATACCGATACTCCATCTTCAACAAGCAAGACAGAATTACAAGAACCATGGGTTCTATTCACAGACGGATCCTCATGCGTGGATGGGTCAGGCGCGGGCCTTATCCTCACTAATCCAGAAGGAGTAGAATTCACCTACGCACTGCGTTTCGAATTCACAGCCACAAACAATGAGGCAGAATACGAAGCCCTACTTGCTGGACTGCGTATTGCAATTCAAATGGGTGTACGCAACCTAGAGGCAAATGTAGATTCCAGGCTAGTAGCCAACCACGTGCTAGGAGAATACAAAGCCAAGGATTAACACATGGTCCAATACCTTGAAAAAACCAAGTCTTTAATTCAGAATTTTGATAGGTTTACAATCAAACAAGTACCTAGAGGAGAAAACAGGAAAGTTGATGCGCTTAGCAAAATTGCATCTACAAGCTTTGCGCACCTATCAAAACAGGTATTGGTGGAAACTCTAAAAAGCAAATGAATCTTGGAGATGGAAGTATCCGCGGTGATAGAAGAACAGGATCCTACATGGATGACACCTATCATTGAATTTATAAGCAAAGGAATCTTACCACAAGATCAGAAGGACGCTCGAAGGGTACGGCGCACAGCGCAGAGATTTGAACTTCGAGATAGCGTCCTATATCGACGTTCATTCCTACAACCTTGGCTCCGGTGTGTTGGACCTCTTCAAGCAGATTATGTACTTAGAGAAATTCACGCTGGTTCATGTAGCATGCACTAAGGATCACGGTCTGTAGTGGCGCGCGCCCTGCGGTCTGGATACTATTGGCCTACTATGCACCGCGACGCACGGGACATGATAAAGAAATGCAGCGATTGCCAAGTCCGCAGGCCAATTTCGCGCCGACCACAACAAGAGTTAACCCCCATCACCTCACCATGGCCATTCTATAAATAGGGCATTGACATCGCAGGCCCTTTCCCAGTTGCAGCAGGAGGGCTAAAATTCCTCATCATAGCCATAAACTATTTTACTAAGTGGATTGAGGCAAAAGCAGTGGTGAGCATCACTGGCAACCAGGTCAAACGCTTCGTGTGGGACAACATTGTGTGTCACTTCAGACTACCTGGGGAGATTATTTCAGACAACGGAAAACAATTCTGTGATAACCCATTTAAAGATTGGTGCGTGCAATTAAACATTACACAACACTTTGCTTCAGTGAAACACCCACAAACCAATGGCTTGGTTGAACGCGCGAATCGCAGTCTAGGCGAAGGAATAAAAGCGCGACTTGACAGACATAAAGGAAGATGGGTGGACGAACTGTCACATGTTTTATGGGCGCACCGCACGACAATTAAAACCAGTACCGGAGACACACCATTCTCTCTTGTCTATGGGACAGAAGCCATCATACCAGCCGAAATTGGAATGCCAACTATACGTACAACGGAAATAAACGTCACAACAAATGACGAGGAGCGGCGCATAGACTTGGACTTGCTGGAAGAAAGGCTTGAACGCGCAACTATACGCGAAGCAAAGGCTAAAGCAAAGATGAAGAAGTATTATGATGCAAAGGTCAAACACACTTCTTTCAGGCCAGGAGACTTTGTATACCGCGCTAATGATGCAAGCCACGCAGAAGACACGGGCAAGCTTGGACCCAAATGGGAAGGACCCTATGAGGTCACGGATGCACTAGGTAATAGTGCATACAAGCTGCGCGATATGGAAGGCCACGAGCTGGCACACACTTGGAATATCTGCAATCTCAAGAGATGTTATCTTTAGGAAAGGCTATGGCCCACACACAAACAACCTTGCACTTTAGTACGTGCCCAATAAATGTCTGTCTTTGAATTTATTTTTTTAGGAATTGTCTTTTATCTTCCAAAAAACTTGCAAGGATTAATACAACGTTGTGGTTTCTAGCTAACTCCATAACACATTTAACTTTATTGCGCACATTTTTTTATTATGTTTCAATATTGTTATTTTTACTTTTTGACTACATGGCGTGCATGCACTTATTAAAGACCCACGATGGCATAAAGGATGAGTAAACCTACTAACTTAATCGTTGAGTAAGAGGGTTGCAAACCCATCAACACTGGATCACGCATCCTTGCTAAGCGCCTTACTTTCAAGACGTTGAAGTAAGTTTAAATGCGCATTCCACGACGACTACGCAACATAACATACATTGTACATGCTTAGCAATCCACGAGCCAAGACTCTTGGTTATTTTGATATAGTCATTGCAAAACAACGTGAGTATATCTTCACATTTATGATTTTTTTTAAGTTACGTACTTAATCTAAATCATTTTAAGTATGTTGCATTTCCAATTTGACTCTTGGATGATCTTTTACAAAAGAAAACAATCTAAGTACAAATAACAAGGCGTACGAAATAAAATAAACATTATTATTAATGAGAACTACGAGTTTATACAAGTCATAATTAAAAAAAATACACATCTAAATGCTATGAGCACGCCTGTGACTTGAGCTACTAGTTGTGGATGCCAACTCCCCAGCCTCACTTAGCCTTCTTAACAGGCTGCTATCTTATTGAGACACCGTTGGTACGCTAATGGGAATCCCATCAGACCTGGGAAGATGGGTTGCGCCAACACCACATAGGATGGCCTTTCCCTTCACGCCCTTCTTACGAGCAGCTCTTGTCTCATGCGCCTCTAAGAACTTCTTCAATGAAATCTCCTTCTCAAGAGCGAAGGGATTAAGCATATGGCGGGGGCGGGCAAAAATATGCACCATCAACTGCGACTCATCTGGCTTCAAAAAGTAGTCAGGGTGTGCCTCTGCATCCTCAGCTATGTGCTTGGCCAAAGTTAGGCCCTGCATGATCACGCTGATGGGATAGTCCTGATCACGCTCCAAACGGGCAATCTGAGGAAAGTCAAAGACCTTCATCTTTTCCATAGCCTCCACCAGCTCATCAAAAGCATCTGCGCTGTACCCAGGAACTTCTGCAAGTGGCACAGTCAGCATCTTGCTCTCATGAAGCTCCTCCACAGCCTGGGCCTTGCCGCGTGCCACAGCGAACTCCACGACCTTCCCAAAGGCCTCTACGACCTCTGGGGACTCCAACGTACCCATAGCAGCTAGGCGCAAACCATGGCTGATCAACCACCTACACAAGCAACAACGGACGCATTAGAAGGTAAAAAGAGCATTAATACATATAGTAAATAAAAACTTCGAAATAGATGACACATACCTGCGCTCAACAATCGTAGACATGAGATGAGGATATAACTCCTCATCGTATTCTATACTTAGCTTACGCAGCTTGCCTTCCTGCACCTTCAGAGCATTCTCAACTTGCGCGTGAAGTTCATTAATGTGGTCGAAGTTCTTGGCCTTCTTTTCTTGAAGGTACTTTAAACCCCAAGATAAGTTAGAGCTGAACTGATGCATCTCCCCACGCTTGTGCTTCAGCTCAGCCATCAATGACAGCTTCTCGTCTGCGAGCCTCCTAGCATATACAGATGTAGACTCTGCATCTGCCCGCGCATCAGCCAACTGCGCCCTAAGGAGAGCAATCTCCTCATCTTTCTGAGCAAGACTACTCCCTTCTCTAACATATCGTGCCTTCAGCTGCGTGACCAACTCAGCCTGGCGTTCAACAGCAGCACCCAGCTCCTCCATTAGCTGCTGCGCAGACATCTCCTCAGTTACCTTCAACGGCTCCTCCACATGAGCCGCCTGAGGTGGTACGGACCCCTCAGTAAACGCTGCATCACCCCCTGCAGCTTTGTCACTACAAACAAACAAAGAAAGTCAAGGCATAGTACGATGAATAAGGAGAAAGAAGTATGATTGTCACTTACATAAAAGGCGAGGTCCCAGCATCATCAGGCGCAGTACGAGACCCCGACACTTCCTCATCCGCAGACTCCTCCACGAGGATAGTATGACACATGCGCTTGGACGTACCCTCACCACAATCATCCGCAGCCTTGCGCTTTGCACCCTGGTGCTCCCCTTCAGAGTCAGTATCCACCCTAAGGATCCTAACACTGTCAGAAGACTCAGCGAGCACAACCTCAGGCTCCACCACTCCCTGTGCAGGCACAGTCTGCACAGGAGTAGCATTCACAACCGGCTGCGTGCCCTCAGAAGGCTCTTCCTAGGCAAGCTCCAGCAAACGTCCAGCAGTCGCTTGCAAGATAGGTTGCTCACCTTCTCTCAAGGGACGCACACCCACAGCCACCTGCGTAGGCTTTGCCAACTTCACCATGGCGAATAGATCCATCTCTGCGCAACTCATAAATGAACAAAAAAAAGCACAAGTTAGTTGATAAAATCAATATATGCAAAGAAGCTTACACTATACACGCGAGGATAAGAAAGGACAAGCACCCACCCCGGCCGCTTCCATCCAAGAACGTTGGCACCTCGTCCACATTGTACGTACCGTGATCTGGGTGCTCATCCTTTGGAAGCTCCATTTGAGTATAAAACTCAGAGAGCGAAGTGAATACCCGATCATCTAAAAAAAAAAACCTTTCCCTCCATCCCCTCAGGAAGTCCACCTTATCAGTATAGCACTGATAACCCCCTGGGCGCTTGGAGAATGTTACCCACCCGTTCGACCACGACGTGTGGTAGAACGCGCGGAATAAATTGATAGTCGGGTTTATCGCCAGTAAACGGCAGTTTACTTCGAAATTTATTATTTAGGCCGCACCTATACAGTGCAGCTGCGAAATGTGTTGGCGATAAAAGTTTAGCACATCACTCAGGAATCGGGATATAGGCACGCGCTGGTTGGCGAATTCAAAGAAGCGTGTATACACCTCTATTTTCCCCTCAGGGAAGTCCGCGATACATGCGTTGGCATCCGGTACCTCCAGATGCACTGCAAACGGAATGAAATAGTCGGAGGTGAACTGACGCAGCTCATCCTCGTCCATTTCAGAGTGAAACTATTCTAACTGACGAACCATTTCTAAGGAAAAATAAGATTAACTATGGAGCGCACTCGCTGTTACCTAATAAAACAGTTGATTCTTGAACAAGCTTTGAGAAATTTTAAAAATGGCGGAAGAAGGTATTTTACTGTGAGATTTACAGTGAAAAGGGAGGCGGTGACTTATATAGGGTCACCAAACCCTAAATGATCGCCACGTGGATCCCACTAAGGTAATCGTGTGGCTAGAATGTAAAAAAGGTACAAGCACTTTTTCACATTTACCCAAGGACACGTGGATACACTCTCCGTTTACTGAGGGATCCTTGAGATATTTTGGGACCAGATACATGGTTCCAAATAATGGGCGGTGAATATTCGAATTTTCCCGCCACATTTGCCACTGATATTATTAGTCTAGCGCACACGGCCACGACCCGCGCACAGTAGACTGGGGGGACATGATGACGTATAGTCTATATTTGGGCCACGAGCCCAAATTATAAACATTACTAAAAGCCTACGTCCACTACGAGTGGGCTATCATGACAATGATTTGGGCCACAATACTAACGGTTTGGACTCACGATAGCCCAAACCCAACCAAACTATTTATGGTCTGGATAAGGATCTTCTATTTATGGTATAAAGATCCATAGACCAGATAAGCACTACGCGTGCGAAGAGTAAGGAACACGAAATCTACAAGGATTTCGTGCCTATATAAAGAACGACATAATTCTCATTAAAGGTACGATTTACAAAACCCTAACTCTTCAACATAACCCTAAACCGATTACTTACTCTCACGCCGGAGGATAATCGTGGGAGACAATCCCACGATAAGCCTAACGGTGTTTGTTTGCTTTCTTAGTGCGCAGGTTTCAAGCATTAAGGTCTAATTGGTACGAGAGCAGAAACCCAAACAAGGAACGCCCAACTTTTGTATCAACAACATACAAGTCTCGCCTTAACTTGTGAGGTGGTGGGGTGTATTTATACCTACACAGCATACGTTCCAACCTGTGGAACCAAACGTTCCAAGGCTGGTAACATTTGCTTCCTCTCTCAACTATCAAACTGTTGAGAGGGTAGTCAACCTAACATGAATATTACAACAATAAACCTACACTAAATCTTAATCTATTACAATGTTACATAAAAGACCCTAGAGAATGATTTACACTTTTTGTGTTTAACACCGTGCATATCAACGAGATTTTCTAGCGGCAAACAGTTTACCAATTTGGGATTGAAAAAGGGATTGAGATTCGGAGTAAGAATGAGACGGATATGTAAAATATACAAAAAGACATATGAATGTGGATAATTAAAATAAAAAACACAATAAATAAATGATTACAATATACTAACCGCATTTTTGTTTGAAACTTGTTCAACAATAACATGAAATTTTTTTCATCATTCGTTTTCATCAACTTATGAACTACATCAATTTAAATATGAATTAATACAATAGTAAAAAGAAATTTAAAGCGTGTTATATAGTAGAGATGTGGATGATTTTTCTAAACTTTTAATGTTAGAATTAAATTAAAAAAAAAAAAAAGTCTCTTCTTTTGATTTAGAAACTACACTAAAATCATAGTTGTTAAAAGTTGTCATGCATAGTTTTTGAAATTTAATGTGAATTTCTAGGGCAATTTGTTTAAACAAAAATGCAACATGGATCATGAGATGGATGATTGCTTGTGTCAAAAAAAAGTTTGCACTTTAATCAATCATGACGGTGCCTAACATGTAACATTCCCAACTTTACAGTTTAGTTATAGATATTTTAATAATATGTATGGAATAACTGAATGTTAGTTTAGTTAAGGCGAAGTAAGGACAAAAATCCAAATATTCAACGGAAAAGGACGGGGTAATGGACTTAACAGCAGGGACTAACGATGCAAAAGTATAGTTAAAACATGAAATTATAGAATTACCCTTTTTTGCTTTATACGATTAAGATATAAGCTGTATGAACTTCATGGGTTAAGACTTTATATTTTTCATCCGCCATTCATGTAGTAAATCAATGCAACTAGATATTGGATTCTTAAAATTGTATGGCATTTATAGCACATGTAAAGAACAAACCACATTGTTGAAAGTTGAAAATTCCACGTAGCAAAATGACTATACTACGGCTATGTTTGGCAAAAGTAGTTGTGAGCAGTAGCCAAAAAAGCTCATAGCTTTATAAAGAAACATTGGGAAAATGAGCTTTCCTAAAAAATAGCAAAGCCCACAGCTCTCATGCCAAACGAACATTAAAAATCAAAAAGCTCATTGTTCACCGCTCATTGCCCAAAAAAGCTCCAAAAAGCTTTGTGCCAAGCATAACCTACGCTTGATTATCATTAAGTATTTCTTGTAAACTACGGAGTACAAGATTTTTCATTAATATTTTTCAGGTAACCTGCCATATTTGTTTATAATTTCTCAATTTCAGCCCATAACAAAATTTATACTACATAGAATTTATTTAAAACCAATGTTACAAAGTCATAATACAAATGATACAATTATTAATCACAAATACAAAGTATCTTTCATCTATTCATCATTTTAGCCATGCCATCAATAAGTTTCTTCTCATGAAAAACGTATGAAAAATGCATTTGTTCACCGGAATATTCAATTACACAGGTATCTGTCGTCGCAATACTAAGATACCCGGTTAATATGTTTTAGTTTAATAAGAAACTACCAAGGAAGGTTAAGAAGTCCAATAGGCCCATCAAAAGAAGAGCCCAATATACACAACAGCCGAATACCTTCATGATGTGGGATACATTTTGTATTTTTGTATTGCAACTTTTCTGTTTTAGCCTTCATGATTTGGGATCAAGGCGGTCTTTGAGGGTGGGCGAAGTGGCGACTATTCAGGATCTCCAATTCTTCGGGCCTCAAACTCTCTGTTCTATGTATAAGATTACAGGTTGATGTTGAAAAATTTCTATAAATATGAACGAGAGCAAACACATTTTTATAAGTATGATTCAAGAATGACGTTGTTTAGGTGCTTGATTTTCATGCATGTTTGAATGAAAAAAAAAAAAAAACACTTTTCATTTAGTCGTAACTTTAGGGGTGTTCATCGGTTCTCGGATTATTCGGTTTGGTTAGTTTTTTTTCTGGGTCAAACCGAAAACTGAATCGAACCAAATTCAAATTTGATTCAACCGAACTGAATAACTTAAAACCGAATCCCTATGACCGAAAACCGAACCGAATAACCCATTACATAAAATTTTAATTATTTTTTCATTTAATTATATATATTTTTTACACAAATTTTTTTTCAAGCTTAAATAATGTTGTATTTATACTAAGAAAGACTTTTAGTGATTTTTTTTAGTTTTGTTCGGTTCAATTCGAATTTTTTCGGTTCGATTTCGGTTTTCGGTTACTGTGGATATTACTCGATCAGTGAACACCCCTACTTAAACTTGAGGCTGGCTAGGGGCCACAAAAAATCTGAGAATAAAATGGATTGGTTTAGTCACTAGATTGAGGCCCATTATTTGGATCAGGTGGCCAAGTTTTGTAAGCAAGACATTTTTATTTATTTATTTATTTATTTTTTATTATTTTTTTAACAGCAAGGCTATTTTGTTTGTCCAGAATCAAATAAAATGAATTGGTTTACGTAACCAACCATAGTCCATTACCCTTATACCTGCAGTTTCCATTGAATGTGATGTTACATAATAAAAAGCACTTCTCTTACTCATATTTGAAAAATCAAACACATGAAGTAAGGAGGAATGAAATTGGTATCTTCTAAGACACGCAGCAATATATTGTATTGCGTTTAATATAGGCTAGTGCAAGATTTAGAGGCCAAGAAGATGATACAGACACATATATACATCTATCTATGTATGTTAATTATAACATATAAGGAAGCATCACATGTTGAACAAAGCTCCGGAGTTCTTCCTTATGATACTAGTGCATATAGTCTCTGATGATATAACTTGACATGTATGTTATCAACCATAATAACGAGATACTATGCCCACGATGATTGTATTATAGTAACACTGCAAGCTGTAGAAAACAGCGAGATCATAATGACGAACTTAGATATTCATGATGATGTGAAGCTAAAATATTGTTTGACAATTTCTCCAGCCAGATTTCAGTTAAGTTTTAAGTGCCTACAGCTACCCGTTGGAAGTAGAGTTACCCATTAACGTAAACACGATAATATTGCCTCCTTTAGTTATAAATATGCAGTAAAATCAAGGTGTAGAGACTATGCAGATGAATTGAAGACGCATATTTCATGCATACATGTTAGTCACAAGGAAGCATTAAAAGTTGTGAATCACTCTTAAGCTCTTCCTTCCTCTTCCTTATAAACTCATCAAATCTCTTGTTTGATTCTTCGGCAGTCTCTCCAAAATTCTCCATAACAACTTTCATATCATCCTCATCTCCATGAACCACCTTTATTTCCAATTCCGCATCTTCCACTAAACCATCCTCATATTGGGTATGCAAGGCCTCATGGATGGTCTTGATGTACACATTTTCCTTGAGGTCAAATGTTGATTGAGAAACTAAGGAACTTGATGTTTTCACCAATACCACTAATATCCCATTGCAGATGAGAAACACGTATGTCTTGTCGATGCCATGTGTAAGTAATAACTGAATATGGAATGCATGATCATTTACAGAATTCGACAGCAACGAGTAGTAGCAGTAATAGTAGTCGTAGTAATAGGTAAAGAAGAAAGTAAACACAGAAATTAATAGCAACAAATGCAACTGTACTACACCTTTTCTTGTTAAAAGTTTTGTGATGCTTATTTTCTCTTGAACTTGCTCCATTCGATCTTTTATTAATCGACGCACACGTACGTACTTTTGTGATGAAATAGCGGTATGAAACTTTCAAAGAATATAGGCAATATGTGAAGTTAGAAGGAATATATATAGATGTGTTCATTATATAGGGGTCTCAAAAGCTTGAATTGTTAATTATTAAAAATCAGTTTGTTGATTCTGGAGGTGCATATTTAAAGTTGGCATGATGATGTTTAATATACATAAATAACTTGATTGATCCAATTAAATTGTTAATAAATACATATAACTTTATCCAAATATGCATATTATTTACCTCATAAAAAACTTGTCTTTCATCTTTTAGTTCATGATATATATTTAAAAGTTTTAATAAACATGTAGAGGTACAACTACCGTACAAGTACCAGTTTATCTCTAAGAAAGGTCCCTGGTAGTGGTACAAGTACCAAACAATGCTTTTAGAATCTAAGAAGGTATCTGATACTACCCACACAAAGAAGAATAAATAAAGATTAGGAATCTCGACACTTGCCCTTCACAAGTCCTATTGCCATTCAGTCCTCATGTTTATATAATAGTGGGACAATTAAAAGAGTACCCTTCGTAATCTATGTTTTAATAATGCATTATTCCTAGCATTTACCAACACGAGCACTCACATAGTCACATATGCTAAAGTAATTACACCCTTAATCGAATTGGATGTATATCCAGCAACAAAAAGTTGGCTTGAAAAATTCAAAATGTGATTAGTATTTGTGGCTCTAAATTTCAAAGCTATCCACATTGTGGTTCTCCAAAAAAGATTATTCTCACCCATTATTGTTGGGGCATATATTCTTTCTCACTATATCAGATGTAGCAAGATTATTCGTGATAGTTTGAGCTGATTTGGGTTATGCTTCAATGAATGGATCAAACTAAGAAAAAAATGTACTTGAAAAGGAACATGTCCAAAGGATTAAATTCCGCCCAAAGCTTAATTCAAATATAAATTCTTATAGATCGTTTGTATATAATGATTCTGTTATGGTTGTAGTAATATTTTACTTGTAATCATAATTGCTAAGTTAACTTCTACTAGTATTAAAAAAAAGTTGTTATAAAGACAAAAGAATGTTTGCAGATCAACCTAGCATATCCTGTCCTAACATGCAAAAAAAAAAAAAAAAAAAAAACACCCATTTTAACTCAAACCCGCTCTTTTGAACCATTTCTCAACATG
Source organism: Artemisia argyi (assembly GCA_030686995.1). NCBI lineage: Eukaryota > Viridiplantae > Streptophyta > Magnoliopsida > Asterales > Asteraceae > Artemisia > Artemisia argyi. Next base: position 19,992 of record JARVZY010004370.1, read on the forward strand.
CCCATCTTGTCACCTTTAGATATTCCATCCACAAATCAACAACTACAATCCCACACAGGGACGGAGCCAGGCGGGGCCCCGTGGGTGCCCGGGACACCTATGGATTTTTTTGATGTAGTGTTAATTTTAAGAAAAAAGATCGATTTTTCTTAAATATATCTTAAATGACCCCGGTCCATCGAAATGTGTTTTAAGCCTTATTTACTTAGCATCTTAAACTCTATTATATCACGGTTAAAAATAGTTTGTGCACCCGGTTATATTTGTTCCTGGCTCCGTCCCAGATCCCACAGGCCACAACAGTACCATCATGTAAATGCAAAATCATCCATAACATTTCGTGCTAGTAGAAAGTAAAGTCAAGCCATAGATATAACCATGAATATGCATATATCGTCAAAAATATCAAATATAGCATGAGAATCATAGAAATTGAGTACCAGGATAAATCATCATCAAATGTTATAGAATAACCCAAACATATAAACAAAAAGAAAAATTGATCATACCATCATCCAAAAAGAGATATCACATGACGGTGCTTGTCGGTACAAACGCTTATCCCCTCATAATTGCCATATGGTTCATGTTCTTGATATGAATTCGATGACACATATGTTGCGACTAGCAAAGGATTTTGGTAGCCAAATGTGTTATTGTAAGTAGACGGGTATTCGATTTGAGATGAAATGGATTTGTATTACTGTTAGAATTATATTTGTATTTGTAGTGGTTTAGATCCAAGAGTTAGGCTACTTATTAGTATAAATATTGAGTTTCATGTAACAATAATCAATTAATCAATATTATTCGTTTTACACGATATTCGAGCTTTAAGTAAGATCCCAACAAAAATTTGCTATTTCTCCGGTCATCGGCTACTTGCTGGTGATCCGACCGGTTATTTTCGCTTTATTTTTATTTGATTTCTTTTACTTTTTGTTTAATAAGGATTTTGTTCTTTTAGCCATGGGAAGAAAGGAGTTCGTTTATGGTTTGTTGGGATTTGAAGTTTGTTTGAAGAATTGTTTGAATGGGATATTTGAAATCGTAATGTTTTTTGTTTATTGCTATTTGGTACGAGTTACCCAACAATCAGGTTTTCTGGTTTGATGTTGTGTTGTTGGGCTTGTACTAGAATTTGGGCCTTAATTTTTTGTTGTAAACATAAAGTACATATTTGGGAATTTGTTTGGAATTCGATTTAAAAGTTGATTCTCAAATCGTTTTCTCTACTAAGACTAAAGCTCGACTGTCTTCATATTTTTTCTTTCATTGCAACTTCAGTCAACGTGATAGGGACGAGATTCGTGATCAACACACGAATATAGAATGATCTTACTGGTAGTAGGAGTAACCTCAGTAAAGTGCCATCTGAAGGGAGTAGACTTACTTCTCATAGGGGCGGTGATGAGAAGGTAAAAAAAAAAAAAAATTAAGCCCGGCACGAAAAAAAATAAGTGCCCTATATTATAATATCCATAGACTATAATCAAGTACGTATAATGGGTATAAAAAAAGTACCTCAATATTATAATATCCATAGACCACAATCGTTTTTGACTTTTTGGATTAAATGATTAATATGGTTTATTTTTAGTGCCCCTTAGTGGGTTGGGCCTAGTACATATAATGGGTATAAAAAATTTTTATGCCTCTTAGTGGGTTGGGCCCGGCTCGGTTGCTGATGATGCGCTGGCCCAAAACCGCCCATGACTTCTCATACTCCTACTTTCCATAAAAAATCTACAAGTAACATTAGTACATTACAAGAACAAAGAGGAGTAGAGTTACTACCATTACTTCTACTTCTCCTACACAAACTCACGGCTCATAAGGTTTTTTCAGGCAATAAACTTTGGTTTTATGTGGGTCGTTACTTTTTATCTTAATTTATTTATTTTGTTGGTTCTAGAATAATTAGGTTATCTTGTTATACAAGTTTTAGTGTTTTACTACCCTATAAATATAGGGCTTAGGTTTCATTGTAATTTATCTTTTGATTATTATAATTAATAAACTTTTTGTTTTAAGAGCGAATCTCTTGTTTGGGTATTAATAAACTTTGTGTTTTAAGACTGAATCTCTTGTTTGGGTTTTATTCCCACAAGGTGCGCCTTGTTTATCACCCTGGGATTAGGGTTTATCTAAATACGCTTTCGTGCGTCCTGCGTCAGTTGGCATCAGAGCTTCTTAGTATCCTGGTGGTAATTGGTGTAGAAGGTTCTACTTCAATTAACGTCTAGAGCTTGTTAGCATCCTAGATGATGAAATGTGTAGAAGATTTAAAAACCCATACTACTGGTGGGGTATGGTCTGGAGATTACATGGATCATGGGTTTACCAAATCCATGAAAGAACGTGACATGCGTTACACTATGCTAGAAGAACTACGTTCCGTGATCGTAGGTGGGGCATTAATCCACAAGAGTCGCGAGGGTAGTAATTATGGAGGTTAGAGCTGGCATAACAGATCCGACACGACACGACACGACACGACACGAACCTGTTAAGACACGAACCTGTTAAGGTCGAACACGAACACGACACGATAACAATTCGTGTCATTTTTTTCGAACACGAACACGACACGAAAATTAACAGGTTACACGACACGAACCTGGTAAGGGACCTGTTAACAAAAATACTAAATTTATACCAAATACATAATAAGGCAAATACTAAATTTATACCAAATACATAACAAGGCAAAAATACTAACTAGAGCAACAATCTGAATCAAATAAGCAATCTGAATAAAAAATACTAACTAGAACAAAAATACTAACTAGAACAACAATCATCCTCGTCTCTATCTTCGCTAAATAAGCACATCTTTTTATTGTTTTTCTTTTTCTTTTGCCAAATAAGCAATCTGAATCAATATCAGATTCATCTCTATCTCTATTGTCAATTACTAACTAGAACAACAACTAACAAACAACAATAATAACAACACCACAAGAACATCAACAATCCCAACACTTCCCAAATCCAAAACTACTCTCGGCAACACCATCCATGACCAAATCCATCACCCAAACCGAATTCAAACACTCATACCACACACAAACACTTCCAAAAACACTCCCAATCTTAAGGTTTTGAGTCGAATCGATGCACAAACGCCCCCTAAAAGGTGAGTTAGACCCACCTTGGTCTTCAAGTATCAAGAAAACACAAAAAGGGTGGTGATGTTGTAGAATTCGTGGCCAAAACTTCAAGTGAGAGAGTGTTTGGGTGAGTTATACGGCGCGTGATATAGTTCAAAAGAAAGAGGATCAAATTTGGCGTGTGATGGTGGTAGAGGTGCGTTACCACTCGCGGTGGTGGTGGTGCGTTGGCCGGTTTTTGTTGCCGGAAAAATAGAGAGAGAGGAGTTGGGTGGGTGCGGCTGAAAGGGCGAGAAAGGGTAGTGAAACCCTAAAATATTATAACATGGGTATATATAGGTGGGATTTGGACATATATATATATATATATATATATATATATATATATATATATATATATATATATATATATATATATATATATATATATATATATATATATATATATATATATCCTCTTAACAGGTCTCTTAACGTGTCTTAACAGGTCCGGACCTGTTAAGACACGAAACCTGTTAATTTTATTCGTGTCTTAACAGGTCCGGACCTGTTAAGACATGAAACCTGTTAAGACCTGACACGAAACCTGTTAAGAGCAGGCCGTGTCGTGTCGTGTCGTGTTAACAGGTTTCGTGTCAAAATTGCTGGCTCTAATGGAGGTTCAGGAATTCATCTAACCATAGGCGGATCTATTGACAACCGTAGGTGCAACCAATCCCCGTTCAACAATAGGAGGATTGATGAATGGGAGGAAGAAGTGAGGGTGGAGGATTGATTGCCTACAGCCAAGATTTTTCGTTCGAGAATTCTAATCAATAATTAAGTATGTTCTTTAATTATTGATGGTTGTAGTATTAATAATTTGGTTTCAAGAAAATTGGTAGATTTCCTAAAATTAGCAATGGAGATTTGTCCAATTGGAGGTTACCAAGTTTGTACGGTTTCGGTAAATATTGGGAAAAATTATAAAAGGAAGATACTTTGTATTGTGGATGATTTTGATGATTGTGATATTTTGTTAGGAAGACCTTGGGTACAAGAGGTTAAGATAATGCATGATCTTCAAAAAATTCTTTATCTTTTCTCATGGGAAGGAAAAATGATTGCTATCGTTCCACCCAAAGTCAAACAAAAAATACCAATGTCTGAAGTTATGTTGAAAGAAAAGGTTTTGAATGACGAAGTTGTTGAAGAGCATGTTGAGAAAATCCAAGAATCTAAAGTCCATCCACAACATGGAGACAAGATTTCAACTTTAGTGATGGAAACAATAAATAAAGTTGGTACCTTGAAGACTTCTCAAGAAGAAGTTATGGGTTTTAATGGTGATGAAGAAGTGAAAGATTTTGATGGTGAGCTAAGGATGGATTCCAAAGGCATCAAAGATTTAAAGGTTTGTGATTTTGTTTATGGGTTAACTTTAAACATGATTATGACAAATCCAATGAAGTTTTCAAAGGTAACCAAAACAGTTGATTTTATTGCAATTGAAGATTTGGTGATCATTGATAAGGAGTTCATAACTCGATGTTTTAATTCATGGGTTTATCATTGGGAGTGTGGTAGACGCGTAAAGAAACATAAAGAGAGTACTCAAGTTAATGTGAAGCGAAAATCTATTGAAGACAAGGTTCATTATGAGAAGATGTTCAAGGTAGATGAAGCCCTTGACAGTGAGAACTCGAGGGCGAGTTCTTTTTAAGTGAGAGGGAATGATAGGGACGAAATTCGTGATCAACAAACGAATATAGAATGATGTTACTGGTAGTAGGAGTAACCTCAGTAAAGTGCCATTTGAGGAGAATAGACTTACTTCCCATACTCCTACTTTCCATAAAAAATCTACAAGTAACATCATTACATTACAAGAACAAAGATGAGTAAAGTTACTACCATTACTTCTACTTCTCCTACACAAACTCACGGATCATAAGGTTTTTCCATGCAATTGACTTTGGTTTTATGTGAGTTGTTATTTTTTTATCTTAATTTCTTTATTTTTTTGGTTCTAGAATAATTAGGTTATCTTGTTCTACAAATTTTAGTGTTTTACTACCCTATAAATATAGGGCTTAGGTTTCATTGTAATTTATCTTTTGATCATTATAATTAATAAACTTTGTGTTATAAGAGTGATTCTCTTGTTTGGGTATTAATAAATGATGAGGCGAAAAGTGAACCACTTTTAAAGGGTCATTTAAGCCAGAATTCAAGATTATTTGATCAAATATTGCCCTAAATCGTTCCTTTTGTCATTTTAGGTACTTTTGGAGAGAAATCTGAAAAAGGAAGCATTTTGGATGTTTTTGGAGCATAAAAGTGAAGAAAACGGCAAAGTCTTAATTTTCCTTGCTGGGAACAATACCTGACGGCGTCACAACTTCCTTAATGACGGCGTCAAGAGTTACAAAAGAGGTGGATGTGGAAAATACACGTGACGATCCAGAAGATTTTTAACTATAGGACCTGACAGCTGATGCGTGGGAATCGCACCTTGCTTTACCTCTCGAGGGATCTCGCGAGGCTTACAACCCCCACCAGGCAGTGTACCTGATCGTTGTAGTATAGTATAGTGACAAGTACCGGGGGATTGATCGTTCAGCTTAGGAATAGTGTCGCTAGGATTAGAAAGCCTAATTAATAGTTCTAGAGATGGAAGATGATTATTTTTGTGTTTTTATATTTTATGAAAGCAAGTAAAATCTCGGGTTTTGAAGGAGTGGGCGGAATTAGTTGCTAATCAACTAACCCAAAAACTACTTTATAACTAATTTACTAATGAAAATGAAATTAAACTAATATTAAACTAAAGTTGTGAGCAGTGGTTGGAGAAATTGTGTTTACTTAGACTTCATTACTCCCTAGATATCTTTTACATGTTAATTACTTGTTACACTTGTATGAATGACGGGTTGTATTCCTTAATACCATTCGTGGAGTGGCATACATAACTCCCCAACTCTATGAGCTCTTATCTCCTCCTACACCATGACCCAGCACAACTATAGGGATTGTAAACAGTGGCTCATGCATTAAATACAACCAATAAAGACCTAGTACGCCTCGGTTCATGTTTCTTAAGACGTTCAAGCATGTTACCTTTTGGAGATCTGCCAGTTTTCTTAAGCCTAACATATAATATCATTCATTCAAAACAAGAATAGACAAGTAATCAACACATAATCAACATCTAGGTTTCATTAGATCTAAGCAAACACAAAGGAAATTTAGCCTAGCATAGTAGAATTAAGATAAGAACAAAAGATAGACAACCAACACATAGACATATTGATTGAATTAAGAGTATACTTATCTCAATTACAATGCAAGGTCTCAAGGGTTTGGAACCCTTGAAAAACCTGTAAAAGAGGCACCAAAATCGTCTTTAGGGTTTCACCAAAACTTCTCTCTCTTTAATGAAAAAACTAGAAAACTATATATAGGAAAATCGTCCTGACGGCGTCAAGAGTAAAATCTGACGCCGTCAACTCGCCGTCATATACTTCCTCGGACGCCCTAGATCCAATCGTGACGGCCTATGTGACGCCGTCACCACCCTCGGTAAATTAATTTTGATCACTTTGACGCCGTCATCTCTTCATCTGACGCCTTCACAACCTTCGGTAAAATATTCATCCTTTCTGACGCCGTCAAGAGTAAATTCTTGACGCCGTCACCTTGTAATTCCAGCTTGGATTTGGTACTTTGTTGTTTTCTTCACTTTATGCTCCAAAAACGTCCAAAATAGCCTCTTTTCCAGAATTCACTCTCCAAACACCTAAAATCACAAAAGGAACGATTTAGGGCAATATTTGATCAAATAAATTCGGATTCGGGCTTAAATGACCCCCTAAAAACGGATCATTTTTCGCCTCATCATATACCCTTACACTTGAGATTTGCTTGTCCTCAAGCAAATGAGCTTTTATTCTACTCAAAAGACAAGTTAGGGGTCATTTAACACTAATATAAAAGTAATTACAACAAATAATCGTTCCACTAAAGACCAATAGACAAGCACGGAGGTCATACACAAGCACCTCACAAATAGTGTTTAGATACTC
>JARVZY010004371.1:0-27171 GCA_030686995.1 Artemisia argyi
GGTCAACACCCACAAGATTCGGACAAATTTATCTTCAAAGATCCGGCCAGATTTGATCGTTTGTGATCTGAGTCGGATTTGTCGTCGCCGGAGTTATCGTCAATCGGAGTTATATGTAATTTTTTTTAACAGATTTGATAGATCTATAATTTTTTTTGTAATTTTTTTAACAGATTTGATAGATCTATAAATTTGATCTTGTAGTTTGACTTTTCATTTTAATGAAAACATGTAAAAAGTTTATTTTCATTTAATGATTAATTGCAGCACTCTATATTCTTATTTGTTCAAAGATTAACAGTTGATATTCATGTTATTTCTTTGTTATTATAAAGTTCATGAAAAATACGAGTATGTTATAAAGATTGGTTAATTTATGTGTTTGATTTATGTTATTTTTTATATATTTATGTGTGTTTTCGAATCTTGATGGTGGTTGTTATAAGTTAGATTTCAAGAATATGGGTTTAGTTTAACGAAAAAGTTGCCAAAAATAGTGGCCGGCCGGAGGTGGTGGTCGGAATTTGGAGATGGTGGTGGTCGGAATCTGGGTGTGAACATATGAAGATGATGAATAGTTAGATGGGTACAAGTATATAAGCATAAAGTACATGTATTAGAAGATAATTGAAAAAATATACTACGTAATTAATAAAGAATAAATGTATTTATGTAATTCACAATAAAGTAATAAAACACTTCCACCTAACTCTTGTACTTGTAAGGAACACATGTCGACAATTGAGTGGAGTCGAGCAGTTGAACATGACCATTTTGGTGGGAATAAGGTGTCAAAGTGTATTGCTTTGTACTTTTATACCATTTTGGTACTTTTCTCAAGAGAAAAAGTACTGAAAAACACAAAAATAAGTTATCTATTTACCATCAACCAACAGCATCTGTATCAAAATGCAATCAGATACCAATACCTACTTATCCCTGCCATTCACACCCTACTGCTGTACCTGAACATAATGCTTGGTATTTGGTTCCATTTTACCACATATACATGAACTGGATCTATAAAGCGTGTAACCATCACATACCGGGAACAAATGTTTAACACCCATGAAAACACAAATCCTATATGAAAACATTTGGAACATAGCAAATCAAGACGAAAAACTAGTCAACCATAAACAAGTATGTGATCCTATGAGATTATCCAACTACAAAGCAGTCTACCAAGCAGATAAAAGTTTTATTGATCCGAGGATGATTATTAATAGTCAAATGTAGATTGTCGGCCACCTCCCCTTCTAGGACGGTCATACGGAGCAGCTCTGTCCCTGTAGTCTCTTCCTTCATAACGTGTTGGTCCTCCTGCACCAACTCCAGCTCCATATCTGTCACTGCTCCTCCTTGGGGCAACATCCCTGTCATAGTCTCTCTCCCTGCCATACCCGCTTGGCGGCGGCGGCTGATAACGATCTGGAGCTCCATACCTATCTCCCCCAAAACGATCTCCTCCAGTAGGTGGGTACCTGCATACCGAAAGTAAATTTATTATCTAATTAAAAGAATAAATAAAGTAAAATTGTGTAACTGTTGTAATCAACCTGATTTGCACCAACATTATTTGTTTCGCCCTTTACCCAACCCGTTCTTAGTTCGTTGTATGTAACAAAAATTCAAAACACTTGGATACAAAAGTTGCCTAGCGTTTTCCTCAATGATTCAGAGGTGATCCAGGGTCTCCTTAATTTTTAAAAACTAATTTGTCCATTATGACTAGCAAAACTCACCTAAAAACAAAGAAAAATACTTCACCAACACCAACAATAAATACTTTCCAGCCTTAGCATCTAGTAGCAAAACATAAAAGTTGGCCATAAACATGGAAAATGGGGAGGTTGGCTACAACAGGGCAAAATATGTATTGTTTTGAAGAGTAATATAATTATTCAAGTATGCCTATGATGTCAAAAAATGTATTTATTTTACCAGTACTCGCTTGACAAAACAAAAAAAATCTAAATTCACCTGTCGTTATCATAGCGACTGCGGCTTCCATACTTAGCATCTCTACTGTCATAGCGGTCTCTCTCACCAAAACGCCCAGCATCATATCTATCATCCACATATCGCTCACGCTCTGCATAGCGATCTCCACGGCCGGCACCAGCACCAAACCTGGGACGGGAGGAGAATTGCCTGCCGCCACCACCACCACCACCAGCTGAGGGGCAATCGCGAGCCCAATGTCCAGAACGACCACACTTAAAGCACTCATCCTGCCCCTGAGATCTGTCACCTCCGCCATAACCACTTCTACCACCATACGGGTAGCTTCCACCATAACCACGATCCTGATCATCACCGCCACCTGCTCTAGGCTGGGCCTTGTTAACTGAGATCACTCGTTCCCCAAAATCACTACCATTCATTTCTCTGATTGCATCTTCCATACCTCGACGGTCTGCAAATGTCAGAAACCCAAATCCACGTGGCCGGCGAGTGTCCCTTTCGAACATTATCTACATCAAGATCGCACTTAATACCATAAACCATAAACATATGCAACACATACATGAGACATAAAACAGCAATGATGTATACAAATTTTAGCATGGTGACTCAGAGCTGAACAGGCTGAAAACAAGTATAACAGACAAACAAGAGACATTTTCCTGAAGTATATGTAGACGGTTGGACAATCAGTCAGTCACCCTCTAATAGGAGCATAGGACACCACCATATAAGAGCCAGACAAAACAATATGAAATTGGCAACCTTGAGGTTCTACAAACTTTGACAGACAAGACAAATCATGCATATAGAGCTACACATGCAACTTTACAAGTTTACAGTATTCGATTGTTTGTTTTATGAAAAAATAAATTTTACAGTACTCGTCATCAAGAAAAAGTTGCTATTTTTTTGTTTCATTTTTGAACGGCCATCAACAAGAAGTATAATATCAGCCAAAAATAAAATATTGTATTGAAGAAAAAAAATGATTTTGGGAATGTGATAATTTAGACAATACAAAGCTCATGCCAGGGACATGAAACCAGTTTTATACCACATACTTCTGAAATGAGTGTCTGCCTAAAAAAAATCCCAAATAGCATCTTTTCAAATGAGTAAATAGATGTTAGAAATGTATACCATCTATTTTTATATAAAATACTAAAAAATGGAAGTTCAAAGATATGGATGAAATACTCTTAAAATAGCAAAAGTGAAATCATGCTTATATGGTTACAAGATAAGATAAATCTGAAATAATGAAAAATTTTACTTAGTTTAAGATGTTACCTCTATATCAAATTGGACATCAAAGAACTTAACTTATTAGCTTTTATGATCGATGAGGTCGCTCTTTACCAATTATCTTAACAAATTCTTCTCTTTCTGGTCAATACAAACTCTGTTGCTACTATCTTTATCTGGAAACTTAATAACCTTAAGGGAGCCTGCCAGTAATACAACGGCACTTGGGAGTTGGGATGACTTAACCACAGCGTGTAAACAAACAACCTCACAAAGATCTTTTCACATTTTCTGATCAATTTAACGAATTCTATTTTTTCATTCTGGTCAATCTAAGGACAATACAGGCATGCAGCACCTGGGATGCTTAACCACAAATGGTTTAGCCTATACCGGAAGAGAAGCAGTGACAAGGGTAAAGCTGTTATACAACTTAGCAAGTACTAGTGATATGACTGATTCAAATATCTCACATGTTGTTTAGCCCCTTCAAATAATATCCTGAGCTGCTATTGCTTTCGCAGTCAATCACAATGTTGCCACCAAACTATCAGCCAGGTAGATTCTCGAACATCGGATACCAGGACTCAAATAGCACAGGCCACCCATCAAACATCAAGAAGATGCTCTACAGCTAACAGCCCGCAACGTCGACGAGAAGAAACAGAGGCTTAACATCTCACTAAATTTTAGCAGGAGTTGATTATGGAGACATTAAACTACGGCCAAACTACTGAAACCAATAAAATTGACACCATGATTGCATCAACCCATCCTATTACAATTCTCATCTAAACACCAGTGAAGCTGCTACAGCTTACAAGAATAAGCATGGAAGTCCAATCATGATTGACTAACCCCACGTAGTAGCTTTCATGAGCACTGCGGAAGTACTGGACATGCAATAAAGATCTCCAACAAAAGGAAAAAGAAAAAACGCCAAATCTCCCACAAACAGAGCTACAAGACATAGCAAAATCAAACTACTGGAAGTGTAAGAACCCAATATTACTGTACTAGTCTAAGACGAGCTGGTTGCAAGTGTTGCTCTCAATGTGGAGGCTTCTAAGTGTTGGTGTAACATCCATTACCTTGTACGAGAATTCTCTAATAGATGGTACCAAGTAATACACAACTGTGTGTATATATAGCACAGATCATTGAACAGAACCGCGTATTAACATGTACATAACTTCAGGAGAAATTCACTAAGCTACAACTACCATTTAGATAACCCTCATGACTGATCACAGGCAACAGAAAACAATTTTATTCAACAAAAGTACTATAAAATAAATTGAAGCTCGGCAGACGGGATGCAAAATCAAACACCAACTCTAGCTTCACAATTTAAGCAGATACTGAGCCTTCTTTCGCAGAACACTGCTATGTACCCTACAGAGCGTATCATGACGGCCACTAATCTGACTTTGATGTGAATATCGATTAAACACTACAAAACTTAATCCGAAGCGAGTGAAAATTGCTCAAAACAATAACAATTGATACCTTTCTTCCTATCAAAACAGAGCATGTGCATCCTAATCCTAACAGATTGGTGTTAATCTGAATATTGTAGTTTTACACAACTCAAAATAATTTACGACTGGTGGAGGCCAGCAGGTGCAGCTAAGGATTATTCCCATTATCTAAGCGCAACCACATGCGGACTTTTTAAAAACTACAACTCAGAGTGGAGCTATCACCACTGTTTGCCGCATGTAAGCACGACTACCAGGTAAAGCCGATCATGAAACTGTTTCACATATCAGCAGATAAACAGCCCATTGCACCAATGAAGTTGGTTCTCCCATCAACCATAAACTACACACTTTTCCTACCCAGCTTTAACAACCAGCCATCACTGATCTGCAATGTTACCTCCACTCATCTCTCTTAACCGTTGAATGAACTGAAAAGCCATAGGGATGTTGCAAACTATATAAAGCCGCTGCGTTGAATCAAATATCAAATCAATAAACTATTTTTAGATTTGAAAAATCAATAGTCCACCCGTCTATATACTATATTGTAGATCAATTACAGTAATTAGTTGATCGAAAGTTGCTTTTTCTTTGACTGGCAGAACAAAATTTGCTTAGTTATAAAACATGTTACTTTTAAGAAAGCAATGGCCAAAACTTTGGTATTGAATAGAAATAATCCAACTTAAATCCTAATCAACAAAGGCCAACATTTCTTGACATAGCATAAACCTTAGTAAAATTTACAGTTACACACAGCTTCATAAAGCTTGCTAATCCCTTTGACTTTTCATACGTTCAAACACAGATTATTGCCCACAGGAAAATCCAGTTTCCGATTAGATCAGCATGTGTGACCTCAAACCTCCCCGTTTTTTCTCATTACAGATAACAAGCTTACTAAAACGGGCATCTGATACAATCATCTTTCAATAAAACGGTGCAACATGTCGACAAATACATTCTATTTCAACACAACCAACTGAACAAAGCAGAACATACAAACTACAGTAAGCTTCAGCAATTCAACCCAACAAAACCGAAACTCCTTAGCAACCACAGTTTGGAACCAGCATTTCATCAAAAGAAAACAAACAAACAGAAAATCAATAACACAAACAAAATGAGAAGAATAACAATTACTTAAATATAACAATCAACCTTTTTTATAATAAAACAAAAAAACAAACAATCCTGCGAACACATGTACGAACTATGATGTCAAACAAGTCACGCCTAAACGCCACAAAAGTGTACAAAGTCTACAAAATTCCTAACAGACATAATCCTAACAACCGTAACTGCATAAAGGTGAACCCAAGGAAATAAGCAATAACTCCAACTACTACGCCGTCCGTACGATCAAACTTGCTATATTCCTAATTACACAATTTATAAAATTTACCGAATAATACAAATCGTCTATTGGCCTATAGTGATTGGGCTGAGCACGGTCCAAAAACCGAACCGGACCGAAAACCGATTTGGCCCAAAACACCGGAACAACGACCGGACCGAAATGTGTTAGGTCCGGCTCGGTCCGGTCCAACAAAGCATATTAACGAGTTTTTTTTGTAAAACCGGACCGGACCGAGGACCAAATATGCTGAAAAAGGTGGACCGAGGATCGGACCAAAATACGTTCGGTCCGGTCCGCGAGCCGGTTTGGTGATAAAATTCTTCAAATCCTCGTAACAAAATACATCTATTTCGCTTTCGCAACAAAACTAGGCCGTTTTACGGAAACTACAACCCTAAACATAACGCATATCTCCTCTTCCACTAATTCTCAACAATTAACATTAACACATATATATATCTAATAAATTCATCAATTATTCTATAATAAGATAAATAAAAAACAATTAGAAATAATAATAAACCTGCGCATCGACGATTTTGCCGAAGCGGCTAAAAGCGTCTTCAAGCTGACGCTCAGTGACGTCCCACGACAATCCTCCAACAAATATACGGTAATCCGAATCCTTTCCCGCCATCAATAACACCTACAAATTAACAATTAGATAATGAATAATTCAATAAATTGGGGATGAATGTTTACCTTTAAATTAGGGTTTGATTTGATGAAACGCTTTTGTTTTGTGTTGTAACGGTGAGTGGTTTGGTTTTGGGGGTTTTTATGTCTAAAAATAGAAACCCTAAACTGAATTTATTTGAAGTTTATATATTGACAATTTACACCCTTCGCTTAGAGGGATGGGACAAAGCTGAGCATCAGTCCCAAACCGAACCGAACTGACGAAATCAAATCGAACCGAAACTGAAAGCTATTATTATATAGAATCGAAACTGAATCAAATATGGTCGGTTTGGTTTGATTTTGTGTTGGTTCGATTTATATGGTTTAAGTGTGTTTTTCTTGGTTTTGGGTCGAACCGAACCGAATCAAAACCAAAAGTATATCAAATCGAAATTGAACCGAATATGGTCGGTTCAGTCCGGTTCGGCTCGATTTTCCGGTTCGGTCCGATTTTCGGTCCGTACACTTACATTTGTGTCCACACCAATCTCACATGTCAAGCATTTGGCTTGAGTCAAAGAAAGGTTTTATGTTTTTCTAATCGATTTTTGTCTTGAGTTTGTGTTTTAATTGGGTATGATGGGTCGTAAAAGTGGCGGTTTAGCTTGAGTGACTAAGGAGAGGTTTTTGACCATGTAAATGATAGATAATTGAAAGTGAAAAATGATGAAGTGGCATGACGTGATACCACATTTTTGCTTTAGCTTGGGTGAGTACACCATTTGTTTTTTTTAGGAAATAAGTTTCCAATAGTTAGTTATTCCTCATTTGTCATTCATTGTCCGTCATTAAACTAATAACTTTTCAACATTTTTGTTAAGCATGTGTATATGGATATATATTTTAGTAAAGAATGTTGTTAACAGTCTCGGTGAAAATGTAACAGGAGAAAAGTGGTTGGAAAGTGGTGGAGAACAAAAAGTGAGGTGACGCTTATGCTCTTAATTATAAAGCGTTCACCATTTTAAATTTGTATCGAGACTGCTAGATTGATTAATATTATTTGTTTATGTCTAACTATAAGCTAGAATGAAAATAGAAGAACATTAAATGATGGTTTGGTTGAAAGAAAATACCTTTATTTTTTACAAAACAAGGAAAATAGAGATTGCGTTTAAATCCAAGTTCTCCCAACAAATTCTCAACAAAATACAAAACATGCATTTTCTAACTTAACAAGCAAAACTACAAAGCACATTTTTTGTGTTTTCTTTGTTTCCCTTGTAATTCTATTCTTCAAAATAGAAAACCAGGTCACATGAACACGTTTTATGCGTTTTGTGGAAACTTTAAATCCCCTCGTTTTTCTTTAAAAAAAATTGAGAAATGTTTCCCCAACTAAACGCACTAAAGTCTTTTTATTTTTGTATTTCATTTTTAAAAAACAAGCTATATAAGAAAGGAATAATATGCAACTTGAACCATTTTCATGACCAACAATCTAACTGTTAAGATTAAATTTTTAATACGAGCAATCCAATTGTTTTCAACTTCCAACAGAAATGAGAAACCAAGACAAAGCAAAGTCAAACTAGCAAACAAACCACAATCTATACAATACCAAAGTCCAAATACTCTGTAGTAATGAAAAAAACATATCACACTACACAAAATTTGTTCATGCAAATATTTTATACCAGCTTTAAGTAGAAACAACAGCATCCGCTATACATTACTAGCCTTCATACTTCAGACTTCAGATGGTCTGTAACTAAACTATCTGAAAATACAAGTAGATATAACGTATGATACACATACACACACATTTACATAAATGCATAAAATACACTTAGTTTGAACTGTAAGTGGTACTTTGTCACATGTTCAGCAATAGGCGCGTCCTAGAGCATATATTAATGCTTTTTCCATGCCCAGGCTCTACCTTAACCATTAGGCGCGACACCAGCTACAATTTGCACAAATTACTACCTTTTAATTAGATTCGGGTTTATTTCAACTATAGTGGCGTTGAGGCTTCCTTCTTTTTGTCTGTGTGGCCAAGTTGAAATCATGTTTGCTCGGTTTCTTTTTCTCTATATGAGCTCCAAACTTTCCTACCTTCATATTAGTCTCGATTTTTTCTGCTCCAATAACATTTCTATCTTTCACTTCAAAGAAAACCTCGATTCTATCTCCACTTTTGATTGGGAAATATGGTGATATATGCCTCACCCATGACCCTTCTTCAAAAGAAGTACCCCAAAGAGAGAAAGTCAATTCATCATCATTTGTTAGGTTTCTAATATGCATGTTAAATCGCCTGGCAAGATTACTAAGTTTGCCAAGTGAATAATCCGCCCAAAGAGTCACTTGTAACTGATCAAGATGGAAATCCACAGGCACATCAAAAGAAATTAAAGAACTTCCCATCATCTGATATTCAAACCAATTCGGAATCTCCATTCTTGAAAAGTAAATTGCACAATCATGCACTAGCCCCGAATCACCCTGCTCAGCAAAAAATCAGTCATCATATTGAGAAATATATATGGAATATACGCAATGGGTCATTTTATAGTATAGGTAACACAACCGAAATTGACTTAATCATAAGTAAATACACATGCACACGCGGACATACAGAAAACAAACCTGTATCAAACTAGATGTAAATTCTGTAGACAGACTGCTGCAGCCTTGGATGTGTATACTTCTGATCAAATAAAGGTTCTCTAAGCCCAGAATCTCAGCCAAACTACTGCATTTCTTAAGATTTAATGATGACAAGCTTTTTAATTTAGACAGTGAAAGTCTTTCCAGTGATGAGCAACCTTCTAAAATCAGCCAGTTTAGATTTGGAGGAAATACCTCGACTGATTTAAGGTTTCTGCATCCACCCAAATCAAGAGTAAAAACGTTGGATAACTGGCCGAGGCTCAAAGGCAGGCTGCAAAATTTGTTTCCTCCTAAAATCAAGTCATTCAGGAGCGAAAAGGCCCCTAAATTAAGAGGAATGTCTTGTTCGGATAAATTGCAGTTTTTGAGATTGAAGCGGGTTAGATTCAGCAAACATTTGTCCCACATTTGAACAGAGTCACCCAACTCAATTCTTGGGCAGAAACTAATATTAAATATTTCAAGTGAAGTCAGATTGCACACACTGCACGGAAGATTTTGAAGGTTCTTGCACTTATCCAAATGCAAGGCAGTTAGTTCACCTAAAAGTCCGATAGATTCAGGTAACCTTTCAACTCCAGTTCCAATAATGCTAAGCACCTTCAAGTGTTTTATGTTACCCACATCTTCAGGTAAATTATGCACCCTAGAGCACCCACGCATGTATAGATATTCAAGTGATATCACATTGCATAGGCTACTTGGAAGACCTCTAAGGTTCTTGCATTCTTCCAGTGACAATGAACTTAAATTGCCTAGCGATCCTATCGAATCGGGTAGTTCTTCTATTGCAGTTGCAGTAAGATCAATTTTCCTAAGCTGTTCCATATCTCCCAGTTTCTCAGGCAGCTGCTCCAGCTTTGAGACAAAACTAAGGGATAGTGTTTGAAGTGATCTAAGATTGCAAATGTTGCTCGGAAGATTATTGAGGTTGTTGCAATATCCTAGATTAAGACTAGTTAGCTTCGTCAGATGTCCAATTGTTCTGTCGACATTCAGTAGTCTTGGACACGACATAAGTGACAGCTTTTCCAGATTTGGTACACCGGTAAAATCAGGGGTTGTAGTGAAGGATTCAGATTCACTAATGTTTAGAATCTTCAAGTTCCCAAGAAACTGTAAAACTCCAAATCAAGTAACAAGTATGTTAGAGGTTGCAATTTTGATCCATTTATTCATGAAACGATGAATTGTGGTTATAGTTAATCCCTAATGAGTCAAATGTGTCAGAATAAAAAAGAAGTTCAAATGTTGCTTATATTATTAGTTGAATATCATAAATTTTGTAAACATACTAAATACCCTAACTATTTATAATAAAAGGATTAAAAATATGTAAATAAATAGTGTTTAAAATGACCCGTTTTGACATGTTAATCATCCCATTTAATCAGCCACCTCTAATACGTACAAGTGAAAATCTAGATATTGAAACATATGAACAAGTAAAAATGGAACAAATCAACATGTAAGCAGGACTTTGTACCTTAGTTCCCTGCCAGAGTGTATTCAATTTGCTGTGCTGCATGTCAAGAAAAACAAGTTTTCCGGGATGGAGTTCATCAGGCAAACTGTCCAATGGACAGTGATGCCAACAAAGCCACCTCAACTCTTCAAATAAACCTTCAAAGTTTCCATGCAGATGTACGTTGTTAATCTGCAGTAATCTTAACTTGTGCATCCTTTCAAATGCTGTGGTTTCCAAATGCATTGGCGCTAATAAGTCCAAGACAAGACCTTCAATAGCTTCTGAACCCTGCAACAAATTTATAATTTTCGATAAGAAATGCTTGTTGATGCAGGTTTTTCATCTTAAATCCGTCTGAATTAATAATAAAGAGGTAAGAGTAAATCATGCCTTGTGTCTTTTTAGCACGTTAAGTACGTCATTTTGAAGCCAAATTCGGCTGCGATTTCCTGGTTCATAGGGAGATTTTTCATTGACAATTTTTCTTCCCATATCCCGCACTAGATCATGCATTTTAAGCTTATTGTTCGAACCGACTCTCAACAAACATCTATAAACTAAAATACTAATGCCAACTCCAGCGAACAAGCCACAGCCATTGAGTATATCGAAAACATAATCTTTATCCATTCCAATGAAAAAACAAGCTATGTCTAGAAAAATATTCTTTATTTTAACATCATCGAGTGTCTCATAACTTATCCTAAGCTTTTCTAAAACACTGGCACAACCAACTGTCCCAACTGCACCTTACATTCCACAATACCGACCAGCTCATCAAGGCACTCCGAACAAGCGTAGTTCTTCGAGAACACAACAACCGAAAGGCGAGATTCTTTGATTGCTTTATGTGATATTGACTGTAAGTTGTGACCTATATGAAGGTGATGATCATGTTTGAAAGTGTGGATTCCAGCTTGTTTTAGTGATATGTAGAGATGATCTGTTAATGTTTTGTTTGTGTCTTGAGATTTGTAGCTTAAGAAAACATTATTGTTTGAGTGGTTTGAAGATGATGAAGAATCCATGTTTTTTTGGTTGGTTGACTTATGAGAATAATAGTTGTTGGTTTTATATATGGTTGTCTAACGATTTTTTAAAATTTGGAGAGGTATAAATTATACAGGGTCAATTCCATATTTTCTCCAAAAGGTGAAGAACGGTAGGATCACCCTAGTCCCATGCAACCTAAGGATGCCAACCGGACCCTCCCCCAAGGACCCAGCCCAGGCAATGAGCACCTTTCCCTATGACTGTACTTATCAGGAGGTGGGCTTTGAACCCTGGCCATATTCTCCAATAGGCCCCTCGTTGACCAGTCAATTTGAGCATTTGCGGTGGGGATGGTACCATTGAGAACTTTAGGACAAGGGTGAGACTCGAACCCAGGTCTATTGACTCGTAAACGAGAGCTCCACCCATTGGACTAAAGCTCCAATGGTGGGTCATAAGCTCACATATATTTGACCCAACCAAAACATCAAAACTCCATATTTCCCTAACATATGCTTTAAATGCATTGTACTTGTGCATTAAAAACTTATATCCGACCTGCCAGATTCGAACCGGCGACCTAAAGATACCAGTTTAACAACTATAGTCTTCCGCACAACCAACTGAGATAAGGTCGGTTTGTGTCTATTGCTTATGTAATTTTATAAATATTTAGCGTAAACTGCAAAAAATGTATCTCAAATTGCCTTTTTAGCCACTCCAAAGATAAAACTGCGAAAAATGTCCAACCTGTGGATGTTTCAATGCAATTTGTGTCCCTTGACCAGTCAATGACATGCAAAATGACTAATATACCCTCGTCTTCTTCCCAAGTTGAATATCTTTTGAATTTATATTTATTTTTAATATAACATCTTCCAAAAAAAAAATATATATATATAGATTTTTAAAAACACGCAAAACGCATCAATCATCTTTATATCTCCCCCTACTTGAAGAAATAATCTGCTCCCTATAGCAACATGATTATCAACAGGATGATTATTGTCATAAATTAACTGTTGTAGCAACAAAGTGAGCTTTATTACATAAATAAAAGACAATAATATGTTTTATTATGTTGTCAAGTTACACACATTAACCACGTAGAAACAAATAATTACTTGAAATGAAAGAGTAAAGTAAAGAAATGATTAGATTATTAAATAATAAATTACCAGAGCGGAATAGATCCATAGGAGAAGAATTAGAGGACGATTTCTTTGATGAACCCCGTCGCATCCTCAACTTTTTCTTTAATTTACTTTTTACAAGAAGAACATATGATATCTACGGATTTTTTTTTTTTTTTTTTTTTTTTTTTTTTTTTTTTTTTCAGATTTGGGTTTATTTAATTCAAAAGAAATTCAAATGGTGATGGAAACGAGGTTATATTAGTTATTTTGCATCCTATCTATCGACCGGTCAGAGGACACAAATTGCATTGAAACATCCTAGGTAAGGACATTTTTTTTGCAGTTTTATCTTTGGAGTGGCTAAAAGAAATTGCAACAAGTATTCACTTGTAATGAGTTTTAACCACATAGTTACTGTATTTGTTTCCTTATAAACAATAAAAAAATTGATCTCATCGTCGCAAAACACTAGCATGTTATTTGTGCGTTGCGGCGACATATATTATTTAATTAAAATTATCGGCGAGTAATGTTTTATGATTAAATGTTTACCTTTATGAAAGACAATTATATTATGGAGTTGAGAGGTACCCGCCCATAATTTCTTACGGCGATAAATGTACAAGGAGGTTTGATGAAAAGAAAACATAAAGATGAGAAATACGGCATATACGACGATAAAAAGAAAATGTTGAATAAACTTAAATTTGCAACTAATAGTGTAATATTTAAAATATTAAGGTAGTTAAAATGCCATTACCCTTTGTTTAAATAAATTGTTGTAAAATTATAAAACATATAACTAGTCTGTAGTTTCTACCATATCAAATAAATGATGGTTTGTACCAAGTCAAATAAATGATGACTTTCACCATTTCTATCATGTGTTATATTAATTGTATAAAGTTTTTTGTGTTTGATTAGTTTGTACAATAGAAATACGTAGTAATAAAATGTATCTTTTGAGGGTGATTTTTTTACATTGAAAAGTCAATAACCGAATATGTTGTATTAGATGATTGTACATAAAGCTTAGTTAGTACTTAGTCGTTGATGACGTATAGTCTATATCTGGGCCACGAGTCCAAATAATATACAATACTAGCGCCTAAGTCCACTATAAGTGGGCTGCCATAACAATGGTTTGGGCCGCAGTATCATTAGCTTTGGGCCCACGAAGCCCAAAGCCCAACTAAACCCATTAGTTACACGATAAGGATTATCTATTCATAGAATAGATATCATTTCCTCGGATAAGCACCATGAGTGCGAAGAGTAAGGAGCAAGAAACCTACGCGGTTTCAGCCCCTATATATAGAATCACACGATTCTCATTAAAGGTACGATATACAAACCCTAACTCTCTACGAGAACCCTAAATCGATTACTTACTCTCACGTCGGAGTCTAATCGGGGGAGACAATCCCTCGATAAGCCTAACGGTGTTGTTTTATTTTCTTAGTACGCAGGTAACAAGTGCTAAGAAGCGAATTGGTATGAGAGCAAGAGCCCAATAACCAGTTACGCCCAACTTTTGTATCAACAAGTGGCGCCATCCGTGGGACACTACTAAGAACCAAGCACTAGAATGACAAAACATAAGAATTCAAGTCAGCGGACTCCGCAGTCAGAAAAACGTGACCATCAGAGGAAGAATCGACAAGATTCAACCTCTAGACAGGTTGCTGGGACAACCAGCGCACCTGATCACCAAGAGGCAGGGACAACCCAACCTCTTCCGGCGGTAGAACTACCCATGATTACTTTAGTGGTCCCAAGCGTTGAGGAACTCCAACGCACCCTCTTCACCACTCCTCACCAAGCTACACCCGCAGTGAACAACACTGCGCCGCCAGGCGCACCTGACCGAAACAGGGTGCCTAATACTGAGGCAGAAATTCTTGCAACAACTGAGGACATACCCGATCTAACTTTGGGAAACTTTGTATCCCAAAATTATGAAACCCTAACCGCCCTCATGCAAGAAGAAGCAACAAGAAGAGCAAGCGCGAGCCTACAAGCCCGACTCAATTTTGCTCTTGAACGCGAACTATCACCAGTGCGTCACCCACGAGGAAGACGCGCAGAACGTACCACTATCCATGATAGGTTGGGTACAATATCTGATTCACAATACTCAGAAGACAGCGAGAGGCGCACTAATGTTCACTCCAAACTTGGCAGTCGGGGAATACAAGATCGATTAGGGCCTCAACATTCGCCAAGCCAAGGATCTTCCAAACCTGGGAGTAGGAGGATTCAAGATAGATTGGGGAGAAGAAGATCCCCAAGCAGAGATCCCTCAAGCTCTTCTTCTGAAAGAAGCCGGCGCAAGCGCCGAAAAAGAGATTACCCTTCTTCCAGTGACTCCTCGGACAACGAGGACAAAGAAACAGGACACTGGAAGTCAAGAGGAAAACGCCGCGAAGAAGAGAATGAAGATATGTCTCTCCCATGGCGACGCCAGAAGATTGATGCATTTACACGGCGCATCAGCGATTACTCAGACTGCAAACGTAGGCGCATGCCCACTAATGTGAAAACATATGATGGAACAGGTGATCCGGATGATCACCTAAAAATTTTCGAATCAGCCGCCACTATCGAAAACTGGCCACAGCCTGTGTGGTGCCACATGTTTAACTCAACGTTAGTAGGAAACGCGCGCACGTGGTTTAGCAAACTCCCACGTAGGAGCATTGGTGGATTTGAGGAATTACGAAAAGCATTCCGCCTCAATTTCACCCAACGAAAGAAGTGCGCTAAAAACCCTGTGGAGCTAGCAAGAGTGAAACAGCGTCAAGGGGAATCAACCAGCGCTTTTATGGAACGTTTCAAGGATGAGTGCATACAAGTCAAAGCATGTCCTGAAATCCTAAAAATTTCAGGGTTCATGAATGGGATCAATAACCCAGAACTCATCCGGAAGCTGAACGACAAAGTTCCACAGACCTTTGATGAGCTAACAAAGCGCACTAGATCCTTTATACAAGGAGAAGCAGCTGCTGCGGATAGCAAAAAAGGTTATTCAAACTATAGGCAGCAAGAGCAGCCGCGGAGACAATCCAATGACCAAAATAACAACCGCAGCAGGAATTATCGCAGTGGAAGAGACAATGACAAATATACCCCTCTCACAAAAACTCCGAGAGAAATATTTGTAACAGAAGGTGCGAACTTCCCAAAACCACCACCAATGCGCACTGCAGAGGAAAAGCGCCTAGGTAGTGGATACTGCGAGTATCACGGCCAAAAAGGCCATACAACTAACGAGTGCGTCCAACTAAAACAGCTAATTGAAAAGCTAGTGAGAAAAAGGCAGGATGGACCACCTCGTAAAGAACATCAAAGAGGGAAAAGATAAACAGAGAAATGGGGGTAAGAAAGAACCCCCAAAGGAAAAAGCTGATACTATATACATGATACAATCATGGCAACGCAAGATAAAGCAAAAAGTCAGCCAAAAGTTCTCTCCAGAAAAAGAGATATCCTTCCCTACTATAGCTGCGGACAATGCAGTCGTGGAGCCTCTAACAATTGAAATACATACAGGGGGACATGACATCCACCGCATGTACATTGATGGAGGAGCATCCGCAGATATCCTGTACGATCACTGTTTCAAAAGACTGCGACCTGAAATTCAAAGTCAATTGATACCAGCTACAACATCATTAACAGGATTCACAGGAGAAAAGATTTGGCCCATGGGGCAGCTACGCTTGTTGGTGGTCGTAGGGGATGAACAACACTCAACTGCAACATGGATAAACTTTATGGTAATAAAGTCTCCTTCACCATACAATGGTATCATTGGAAGACCGGGAATATCATCCATGCGCGCAGTACCATCCACAGCGCACGGAATGATTAAATTCCCAGTGGAAGGAGGAATTGTCACTCTTTATAATACAACAGTACCACCAAGAGAATGCATCGCAGTAACAACTGAAGCAGAGACTACTCCAGAACAGCACACGGAAAAAACGCCAAATTTAAAAGTCGCTATTCATCCAGATTATCCGGAACAACAAGTTTCGATTGGAGGATCTTTATCTGACAAAGGTAAAGCAGCTGTATGCGCACTCTTGCAAAAGAACCTAGACATCTTTGCATGGGAACCAAAGCATATGACGGGAGTACCGCGCTCTATCACAGAACATAAGCTACAAATCCGATAAGGATACCCTCCAATACGACAAAAGAAATGCGGCCAGGCCCCAGATCGTGCAAAGGCTATTCTGGAAGAAGTACATAAGCTCGTGGATGCAGGCATCATGCGCGAAGTATACTACCACGACTGGCTTTCTAACCCAGTTATGGTAAAGAAGAGCGATGGTAGTTGGAGGATGTGCGTGGACTTCACGGACCTCAACAAAGCATGTCCGCAGGACTGCTATCCACTGCCAGAGATAGACTGGAAGGTCGAGTCCTTGTGCGGATACCCTTTCAAATGCTTCCTAGATGCATATAAAGGGTATCATCAGATCCAGATGGCAGTGGAAGATGAAGAAAAAACAGCTTTCTACACCAGTCAAGGAGTGTACTGCTATACGAAAATGCCTTTTGGCCTGAAGAACGCAGGTGCGACATACCAACGACTAGTGGACACAGCTTTCAAAAAACAAGTAGGCCGCAACTTGGAAGTCTACGTTGACGACCTTGTCATCAAGGGCCACACAGAGGATGAATTGGTGCGCTACATCGAGGAAACATTCAGGACATTGGGAAGAATCAACATGAAGTTAAATCCAAAAAAGTGCACCTTTGGCGCGACCGAAGGCATGTTCCTTGGATACTTGATAGAACCCGATGGAATCAAGCCTTGCCCAGAAAAAACAAAGGCTGTTATTGATCTCCCCTCACCGCGCACACTCAAAGAAGTCCAGTCATTGAATGGAAAGTTAGCAGGGCTAAACCGTTTCTTATCTAAGTCAGCAGACAAATCCCTTCCTCTCTTTAAAACACTCACGAAGTGTACTAAGAAGGGAGACTTTCGCTGGACCGAAGAAGCGGAGGAAGCTTTCCAACAACTTAAACACCATCTGGCATCTCTTCCTAAACTTGTCGCACCACGACCAGGGGAAGAGCTAATCATGTACTTATCGGCAACACATGGAGCAGTTAGCGCAGTACTATTGACGGATAGAAACTCCATCCAGACACCCATATACTTTGTAAGAAAAACCCTGAAGAAAACAGAGACTAACTACAGTGCTATGGAAAAACTGGTCCTATCTCTAGTATTCGCGGCCAAAAGGCTGCGCAGATACTTCCAAGCGCACCCAATAGTGGTGATCACAGATCAGCCAATCAAACAAGTTATCTCTAAACCCGACGCATCAGGACGGTTACAAAAGTGGAGTGTACTTTTAAGCGAGTATAACATCTCATACAGACCGCGCACTGCAATTAAAGGACAAGTACTAGCCGATTTCATCGTGGAGAAGCCAGATAGCGACAGCCCAACATCTGCAACCAAAACAGACCTACAGGAACCTTGGATCCTGTTCATAGATGGATCCTCATGTGCAAATGGATCAGGCGCAGGCCTTATTCTTACAAATCCATAAGGTATGGAATTCACCTATGCGCTACGCTTTGAGTTCACAGCCACAAACAATGAGGCAGAATATGAAGCCCTACTAGCCGGACTACGCATCGCAATCCAAATGGGTGTACGCAACCTGGAAGCAAACGTAGATGCTCGGCTAGTCGCTAACCACGTGCTAGGCGAATATGAAGCCAAGGATGAACACATGGTCCAATACCTGGAAAAGACAAAGTCCTTGATAAAAAACTTTGATAAGTTCACAATCAAACAGGTACCCAGAGGCGATAACAGAAAGGCTGATGCGCTCAGTAAGATCGCATCCACAAGTTTCGCACACCTCTCAAAACAGGTATTGGTAGAAACCCTAAAAAACAAATCAATCTTGGAAATGGAGATATCAACGGTGATAGAGGAACAGGATCCTACATGGATGACACCTATCATTGAATTTATTAACAAGAGAACCTTACCCCAAGATCACAAAGACGCTCGAAGAATACGGCGCACAGCGCAACGATTTGAATTACGCGACAACGTACTCTATCGACGGTCTTTCTTACAGCCATGGCTCAGATGTGTTGGACCTCTTCAAGCAGACTACGTACTCCGCGAAATTCACGCCGGATCCTGTAGTATGCACTCAGGGCCGCGATCCGTGGTGGCAAGCGCTCTAAGGTCAGGATACTATTGGCCAACAATGCATCGCGATGCACGCGATCTGATAAGAAAATGCAGCAATTGCCAAGTACATAGGCCAATCCCACGCCGACCACAACAAGAGCTAACACCAATTACCTCGCCATGGCCATTTTACAAATGGGGTATTGACATCGCAGGACCTTTCCCTGTCGCAGCTGGAGGAGTAAAGTTCCTCATCGTAGCCATAGACTACTTTACGAAGTGGATCGAAGCAAAGGCGGTGGTGAACATCACGGGAAACCAAGTCAAACGCTTTGTCTGGGACAACATTGTCTGTCGCTTCGGACTACCGGGTGCGATAATATCAGACAACGGAAAACAATTCTGTGATAACCCATTCAAAGATTGGTGCGCACAATTGAACATCACACAACACTTTGCTTCAGTCAAACACCCACAAACCAATGGCCTAGTTGAGCGCGCAAACCGTAGTCTAGGGGAAGGAATAAAAGCGCGCCTTGACAGACACAAAGGAAGGTGGGTAGATGAGCTCTCGCATGTCTTGTGGGCGCATCGCACAACAATTAAAACCAGTACTGGCGACACGCCATTCTCCCTCGTCTATGGAACAGAAGCCATCATACCCGCAGAGATAGGAATGCCAACTATACGAACAGCAGAAGTCAACGTCACAACAAATGACGAAGAACGGCGCATAGACTTGGACTTACTGGAAGAAAGACGCGAACGCGCAGCTATACGCGAAGCAAAGGCCAAGGCAAACATGAAGAAGTATTATGATGCAAAGGTCAAACACACTTCATTCAGACCAGGAGACTTTGTTTACCGTGCCAATGACGCGAGCCACGTAGAAGACACAGGCAAACTCGGACCTAAATGGGAAGGACCGTACGAGGTCACAGACGCACTTGGCAACGGCGCATACAGACTGCGCGATATGGAAGGTCACGACCTAGCGCGCACTTGGAACATCTGCAATCTCAAAAGATGTTACTTTTAGGCTACGGCCCTTACACAGACACCCTTGCATCCTACGAGGTGCCCAATAAGTGTTTGTCTTTCTTTTCTTTCATAGGAATTGTATTTTCTATTTTTTCAAAAAACTTGCAAGTATCAATAAAATGTTATGGTTTCTAGCTAACTCCATAGCGCATTTTACTTTATTGCATATATGTCAATATTGTTTATCTTATATTTCTGCCCACATGGCGTGCATGCACCACTTAAAGACCCACGAAGGCATAAAGGATGAGTTAACCTACTAATTTACTCGTTGAATAAGAGGGTTGCAAACCCATCAACATTGGATCACGCATCCTTGCTAAGCGCCTTACTCTTGAGACGTCGAGGTAAGTCTCGCGCGCGCACCCCACGACGGATGCGCATATACTAAGTACACCATACGAGCTTAGCAATATAACGAGCCAAGACACTTGGTCAAATAATAAAACTTCGCAAACAATGCAAGTATAATTCTTCAAACTCACGCACTTAAAAGACTTAGTTAAAAAATCAAACTTGGCAAACAATGCAAGTATATTTAAGTCACGAACTTAAAACAAAAATGTATCTTTTTCCACATTTATTAATAAAAATTACAAGGAAAGATACATAAATATACAAAAAGCCTATATACTATGGCGATGCTCAGGACTCTCCTCCGGGGCGGCGGAACTCCCCGCTTCCTGCAGCTTCCTCAAAGTTATAGCATCCTGCATAGATACGGTTGGAACGCTTACAGGCACGCCATCTGACCTGGGAATGTCTGCAGCACCGAGGCCACACAACACTGCCTTACCCTTAATACCCTTCTTCACAGCAACCCTCTGCTCATGACGCTCCAGCACCTCTTTCAAGGGAATCTCCCTCTCAAGAGCAAAGGGTTTGAGGATGTCGCGAGGCCGCGCGAACACAGGAACTTGAAGCTGCGAAACATCAGGTTTCAGATAGTAATCTGATTCCCCTTCCGCATTCTTCTCCAGATGGCGCTGCAATGTCAACCCCGCCATCAATACATCTATGGGGTCATCTTGATCGCGCTCCAGCCTCCCAATGTGCGGCAACTCAAGAACCTTCAACCCCGCCATTGCTTGCAGCAACTCATCATAAGTTGTAGGGCTGTACCCAGGAACTTCCGCCAAATCCTTCTTTAGCAGCTTGGCCTCATGGAGATCCTCCATGGCCTGCGATCGACCACGCGCCATCGCGCAATGCACCACCTTTCCAAAAGCGTCCACTACCTCTGCGGACTCTAGTGTGCTCATAGCTGCCAGGCGCAGTCCATGGCTAATCAACCACCTACGTTCACAAAGACAATTTGTGTAAGTTAGAAAGCATGGCGATAAAGTTATTATGAAGACAAGTAAACAAAATACCTGCGCTCAGCAATAATAGACATCAAGTGTGGATACAGCTCCTCGTCATACTCTATACTGAGGGCGCGCAGCTTCTCCTCTTGCAACGCAATCATCTTCTCGATGCGCTCCTGGAACTCCTGGACGCTGGCATGATGCTCAGCCCTCTTCCCTTCAAGGTACGCCACCGACCAGTTCGCTTTAGCCTTTATCTGATTAAGCTTAGCCCTCGCATACCTAAGGTCGGCTAGCATACTCACCTTATCCCCAGCGATCTTTTCCGCATGCGCCCGCGAGGCCTCCAACTCCACTTGCGCATTCGGCAACTGCGCACGGAGTCTCGCCAACTCCTCATCCTTCTGGGCAAGAGCACTGCTCTCCCCGACATACTTCTCTCTTAGCTGAGCCACCAGCTCAGCTTGGCGCGCAGCGGTCGCAGCCAGCTCATCCATCAGCTGCTGCGCCTCGCTACCATCAGCAACCTTGGCTTTCCTCTCCCTGTTTTCATTCTGTGGAGAGGAAACCTCATCAACGAAGACTCCATCATTCTTCGCAGCGTCATCCCTACGCAACAAAAAACAGTTAGTAAATATTACAACAAGTAATATGATAAAAGAAAAAGGGAGAGAGATGATAAAGAACGCAGATACTCACAGAAACGGAGAAGCCTCAACAACCTTCAACCGCACGCCAGAAGTAGATGTCTCTTCTGCATTGGACTCCGCGTCCCTAATGACGTGTCGACGTGTAACACCCCCAAAAGTCGTTTTTAACAGCGGAAGACTTAACATGTCAGCGGGAGACTTTCGGGGTATTACTTCGAGGATCTTTGTCACAATCATAGTAGACAACACAAAGTGAAGTATTAAAGTTAAATTTATTTTAAAATACCAAATATCTGGGATACATAACATTATTAAGTCAAGAACGTGTTTTATTCTGAAGGAAAATAAGTAGTTTATTATGGTTCTTGTCATGCTTTTGCCCACTCCGTGCCATCCAGATCCATCTTGTTTAGTTACCTGAGATAAACATGCTAAAGTCAACATAAAGTTGAGTGATATCCATAGGTTTGAGTTTAAGAGTTTAATCACAAGTTACGAATGTATTGTAATCACATACAATCAATATGTTAAGAAAATTAATGTTCCTGTTATTGTCTTAAGCTCATGATACTCAACGATTAACAGCCAATCATAAATATGAATTATGATGGTAAGTAATAGGCCCCCAAAGATAGGTATTTGTCAATAACCTATTTATAAGAACAATAAAGTGCGCCTGGTGTTTTCTCCAACAACCAAACGAGGATTGTTAATCACTAATAGTACTATCCACAATTATTTACGTTCACCCTTCAGGTGATTAAGGTTCATGATAGAGGGACTTCTGACAATAGTAACTTAAGCAAATAACATTGGCCTGACGGTATTTCAATACCCGGTATAAAAGACTTGTGATCGAGTTTTAAGCATGTATCTCCCCACGGGAAAATAGTTAAAGAGTGGGCTATGAAATCACCTTCGTAGTACAGTGGTATCGTAGTCTCAATAAAGCAAGGAAACGGCTTCACACAACACAACCTAAAAGATAATGCAAGTTTCAGTTAATAGTCTAAATCTGGTTTTATCGCGAATACTTGTTATTTAGTTACGAGTAAATCTCGTGTTTGTTTAAGTGCCTAAAGTTTTAAAACAACGTTATATATAATTATATTTCGTAAATAAAAATATCGATGATTGATATAAAGTTAGTTTTTATAACAGAAATAAACGTATCGTTTTACAAGAAATAATTAACGTATTTATATCGTTTAAATTTGATTATCGTCATATAAGTTTTTATTCGTATTATATATATATATATATATAATAAGTTACGTTTTATTATTTATCGTTTTAACATATATTCAAATATATATATATAAGTAAAAATATATATAAAGTTTTTATTAAAATCAATATTACCATTCAATCCTTCATGTTTCTCAATTTTACACTTTTTACCCTTAACGGAAAATATTTACGCCGTTAGTCCAAAAATTATATATATTTACATTTTTGGTCCAAATATCAAATATTTACATTTATTATCTCTAAGTTTCAGTATTTACAGTTTATACCCTTTAAAAAAATAGTTTTTATACTTTTCACCCAAGTTTACAATTTTGGCAATTCTAGTCCCTAGTGTTCGTACATTTGCAAAAATGGTCCAATATTTACCAAATTCAAAACTTAACATTTTTATTAGTTCAATAAGCTCAAAACATTTAGAAAAGTTTAGTTTGATAGCTTATTAGCTTATTCTTAGCTTATTTCGTTTCTTGGGCTTAACGATCCAACATTAAGGGCCCGTTAAGGTTTTATGATCCAAAGGGTTAGGGGGAACACTAGGTTCATAGAGATCCATCATTTCAAGTTACAAAAACGTTTCAAAACAGCTTGTACCCTCAGCTTATCATAATAAGCTGAAACAAGCTTTTTGGGCTTTTAGGCCCACGTAAGGTTTTAAAGTTTTGTAAAACTTGGTTTTTGTCGAGACAAAAGGGTCGAGCAAAGTAGTTAAACGAACTAGTTAGGTCGAATGAAAAGTGTTTCCCAATTATTGGTCATGTCAAAAATGAGGTCGAGCAATAAAACATATAGGTTATGTGTCGAATTTGAATTTAACGAGGCCAAAGTGTAAGCCATAACTCCATACGTAAAAACTATATAAGTTGAAAATAAACTAAGTTTTTGTATATAGGTTCAATCCGACTTAGAAACGTATGATTTTTAGCATGCGTTCGTTAATATAGGTTCAATATTATTTTTGATACTCGTTAATGTTATAGCTAAGAAATAGTATCATACATAAAATATATATGTTGTTTTTAAGATTTACGATTTATAGGTTCTAAGTGATCGTGCATACTATATACGTATATATAAGATAGGAAGAAAAATTCGTGGTCTCACCTCACCTAGAATAGGTGGTGTAAAGCGAGTGTGTGTGAAGGTTTAACAGCTCCGTGGTTCACTTCACGTTATTCCAATGGTCCAAGAGGTACTTTGCTTGACGTCCTAGGTTCTCTTGACTTGTGGTTCACTTGAGCGATCCGTGTGTCCTCCAAACTATTTCCTTCGTTGCCTTTGATGAGTTTTTGGTACGTATATGTGTAGGTATTGTTTTGAGTTTGCATGTGATCGTTATATAGGGTGTTTTTGAGAGTGATGATAAGCATAAGTAACCAAGAGTGTGTGTGTGTTGTTCGTTTCCAAAAGGTGACACCACAACTTTCACCAATCGAGAACCAACAAACAAAAAGAATATGTAAGAGTGTTCCTATACATTCGTGATCTTCAACAGTGTATCCTTGTCAGATTTGAGGCCATAGGTGAGTTTGGGCGGTGGCTAAGAATTTATATGTCACGTTATGGAAATTTGGTACCTTGGTTTCATCGTTTCACTTTGGCCAAAATTAGTGTATCAAACGAGTAAGTTATTTAATAAACTTTATCATTACTAGATCCTTGTTAGGTCGTTAATTGAGACATGTAAAGATTTGATAGGGTTGTGTGTCGAATTCGAATGAAATGGGGATGTTTTGTGGGGGTGTCGAGACTGCCAAAGAAGAAAGAAAAGGAAATAATAAAGAGGTTCGTTTGGTGTTTGCTTTGGTCATTTCTAGTATAGTGAACGAGGATGAATGAGTGAAATTTTGGTATCGTGTGTATCTTGGACATTAGGTGAATCAAAATGCGTAGTAAAATGGGTATGTCGTGTGTAGGAATAGCAAAATAATAGGGTGCGTTTGAGGGTGTCGAGGTGTGTTTGCAAAAGAAAAAAAAATTTAACTAAAAGAGTGCGTTTGGGCTTTGAGCCCTTTGGGCTTGCGTTTTTGGTCTCGGCCCAGCAGAAACAAAAATGAAAAAGGGTCCGTTTGGTGTTAATACTAGGATGTGGGGCCCATTTAAGATGTGGGGTCCACATAGAAATTTTAGGGAGTCGGGATAAGTTCAAGTAACGATAGTGAGCAATCTCGGGAATTTTCGTAGGTTCCGGAATATATAAATATTGTACGGTATAGATAACGAAACGTATATTTATAAAATATAAATGTTTTTAGTATATGTATATTCGCGATAATTTAGACTATCTAGGTTTGTGTGCAAGCAACGTTTCTAAGCAAAAGATAATTCACGATTTACTGTTGTGAATTATATATAAAAAAAAATTTGTCATACGTAAAAGTGGGTATTTAAATAACGTAACAACTAGTAAGTATTTACTAACCGTTGGGAAAATTACGAGAGGCTACAGTACATACATCTTACAGTGAATTCCGTCCCGGAATTCGAGTTTAGGAGGGTTGCCAAGGGTGTCTAAGAGAAGAGGTGTGGGTACTTGGTGCGAAACTGGTCCTCACGTTCCCAAGTATACTCTGGTCCTCGTTTAGAGTCCCATCGAACTTTTATGATAGGGATACGGTTTTGTTTTAGTTGTTTGACTTCTCTATCCATGATTTCTACTGGTTCCTCGGTAAAAACGAGTTTGTCATCAAGTTGTAATTCCTTCAATGGAATGACCAAAGATTCATCGGATAAACACTTCTTGAGATTTGACACATGAAAAGTGTTGTGAATTCGGCTAAGTTCCTCGGGTAGTTCAAGTTTATATGCCATGGGTCCAATTCTTTCTAGGATTTTGAATGGACCGATGTATCTTGGGTTTAACTTTCCCCTCTTTCCGAATCGTATCATTCCTCTCCATGGTGATACTTTTAACATAACTTTATCTCTAATCTGAAATTCCATGGGTTTTCTTTTTAGGTCGGCGTAACTTTTCTGTCGGTCTCTAGCGGTTTGTAAACGTTGTTTGATTTTGATGATTTTCTCGGTTGTCTCATGAACTAGATCCGGTCCTGTGAGTTGTATTTCTCCGACTTCTGCCCAGCAAACGGGTGATCTACACTTTCTACCGTAAAGTGCTTCGAATGGTGCTGCCTTGATACTGGTATGATAACTGTTGTTGTATGAGAATTCTGCTAATGGTAAGTGTTTGTCCCAACCTTTTCCGAAGTCTATAACACAAGCGCGTAGCATATCTTCTAAGGTTTGTATTGTTCTCTCACTTTGACCATCGGTTTGTGGGTGATAGGCTGTGCTCATATCCAGCTTTGTTCCTAAAGCTTTTTGTAATGATTTCCAAAAATGAGACGTGAAACGACTGTCACGATCTGATATAATGGAAATCGGCACTCCATGTCGTGATACAATTTCCTTCAGATATACCTGAGCAAGCGTGTTCATTTCATCAGTTTCTTTGATTGGTAGGAAATGAGCTGACTTGGTGAGACGATCAACGATAACCCATATCGTATCGTAGCCGGTAGGGGTTTTGGGAAGTTTGGTGATGAAGTCCATTGTAATGCGTTCCCATTTCCACATGGGGAGTTCAGGTTGGGTGAGTAATCCGGAGGGTTTCTGGTATTCTGCTTTTATTCTTGAACATGTTAGACATTTACTGACGTACTCAGCGATGTCGGCTTTCATGTTCGGTCACCAATATAGTTTCTTAAGATCTTGGTACATCTTGTCGGAACCTGGGTGAATGGAGTATTTTGACTTGTGAGATTCATGCATGATAAGGTCACGAATACCTCCGAAG
>JARVZY010004372.1:0-27211 GCA_030686995.1 Artemisia argyi
TCCAGCAGTTCTGTTATTCCCATTGAACATTCTGCCATTTCTTTCTTGCCAAATGTGGTACACTGCAGCTGCTAGGCAGAGCTTTTTAATAATCTCCCACACACTTCTACTTTCCCCATAAGAACTCATCTTATTAACAATTCCTTCCCAAGTATTCACATTGTCATGAATCTTAGCTTTATTTCTTAACTCCTCCCATATTACCTTTGCATACTCACATTCAAAAAATAAGTAATTATGTGAGTCAAGCCCATCTTTACATAAGCTGCATTCATAAGTATTATTTGGATACCATTTTTGCAATTTATCCTGAGTACACAATTTATTCTTGACTGCAAGCCATAGAATAAATGCATGCTTAGGAATGCAATGAGAGTACCAAACCAAGCTTTTCCATTTGAAACTTTCACCTTCACCTCTAACATCTTTCCACACCATACTGGTTTCATATTCTTTCACATTGCCATTTGTATCAATCCAAACATGTCATTTAATATAGGAACACTAAGATTAGCAACAACAGGGTACTTCTGATTCCAGTGTTCAGGCCATTTCCATCTAATATCTTCAATCACATCTGCAAGCTTGTCTGTATCTTTAAGTCCAACATAGAACACATCCTTCTTGCTTATATAGTTAGATAGTCTGAGATCTCTGTTCCATATGTCATGCCAAACATTTATATCCTTTCCATTCCCAATTTGATATCTCATTTTCATGCCCACCCAGTCTTTAATCTTGAGGATACTTTTCCAAAACCAACTATCTTTACTATCTGCAGTCACATCCCAAACACTCCTATTCTTCAATTTGACCACATTAACCCATTTGACCCATAAGGATTCTTTTCTAGATGCCACGTTCCATAAATGCTTGATCAGCAAAACTTTGTTCCACATTTCCAAAGGCTTGAAACCCAATCCACCTTGATCTTTGGGTTTGCACACATCTTTCCAAGCAACTCTTGCCTTGCCTCTGTAATTATCACCACTGTTCCATAGGAATCTTTTAAACAGTTTTTCAATATCATCAATAGCAGACTTAGGAAGTAGAAAGACAGAACCCCAATAAGTTTGCATAGATGATAAGACTGATGCTATAAGTTGGGCCCTTCCAGCATAAGACAAGCTTTTGTTCTTCCAGTCATTAAGTTTCCTTTGAACCTTATCAATCAATTGCTTGCAATCAACAACACCAATTTTTTTAGTGACAAGTGGGACACCCAAATATCTCACTCGAAGCTTCCCTTCATTAAATGACATTACACTTTTGATTGCATCTTTAATTTCCTCATCCAGACTTCCATAAAATGTAGTACACTTACCAAGATTAGGATATAACCCAGACACATTACTAAACTTGTTGAGAGCTTTCCTAAGAACATTGACAGATTCCGCATCACTATGACATAGCATTATCAAATCATCAACAAATCACAAATGGGTAATTTTCAACTGCTTGCATCCAAAATGATATTTAAACCTGCAATCCTTCTTGATCTCATCCTTCACAATCAGATTAAGCATTTCCATCACTAAAGTGAAAATGTAAGGTGATATTGGGTCACCTTGTCTTAATCCTCTTCCACCCTTAAAGTAACCATGCCTTTCACCATTCACACAAATGGTAAACTTTGAACTTGTAATACACACCATAATCCAATCAATCATCTGCTTAGGAAAGCCAAATTGAATCATGATCTCTTCTAAGAAGTTCCAGTTAACTGTATCATAAGCCTTCTGTATATCAATTTTGAAAGACACTCTTCTTGGCCCATTGATGCAATTGTACCCTTTAAGAAGTTCCTGAGTTAAGAGGATGTTGTCAGTAATGGCTCTCCCAGGAATGAAAGCACTCTGATTTTCCTCAACCACTTGACTTAAAGCAACTTTAATTCTATTAGTGAGGATTTTGCTTATGCATTTGTAGAAGACATTGCAACAAGCAATAGGTCCGAAATCAGAGACTTTTTGTGGAGTTGTAGACTTAGGAACCAGGGCAATCAAAGTAGCATTAACTTCTCCAAAAAGCTTACCTTTAACAAAGAACTCCTTAATTGCAGCACAAAAATCTTGTTTAACAATAAGCCAAGCTTTTTTTAAAAATTTAGAGGTGTACCCATCAGGACCAGGGGCTTTATCATCATCAATATCAAATAATGCTTCCTTGATCTCTTCATCAGTAACACTCCTAATCATATGCTCAGCCTCTTCAGCAGAAACTTTGTTCACAAACATTCTGTTATCATCTTCATTAAGCTTGCCAACATCAGGATTTATACCTAGAAAGCCTTCAAAATGCTTGACAAACTTATCAACAACATCTTTGTAGTTATATCTTGTACCATCTTTTGCACATATTGACATTATTCTATTCTTGTTTGTTCTGCCTTTGACCACTTTATGAAAGTATGCTGAATTCTTATCACCAACATTAAGCCAATTAACTTTAGCTTTTTGCCTTAACAATTTTTCTTCATCAGCAACTACTTCCTTATACTCAGTTAAAATCTCACTTTCCTCTTTCCTCTTTCCTCAAAATGTAATTGTGTGGATCTTGATCAATTTCCCCCTGAATGTCATGTAGCTTTTTTCTCAATTCAATCACCTTTTTAAATAAATTCCCATTCTGTCAGTTAAACTTACTAAGATGCGATTTAAGTGTTTTAAGCTTCTTGACAAGTCTGTACATATCATGTCCATCAATCTCCATATTCCAATTCTCAGCTACCAGATCATGAAAACCATCTTTATCAGCAATATAGTTAGCAAACCTGAATGATTTGTTTCTTTTGTGCATTGCTTGAGGAGTTACCAAAATGGCTGGACTATGATCAGAAATACCATAAGGCAGAAACATAGCATTAGCGTTGTTATAATGATCAATGAAAATACTATTACCCATTACTCTGTCAATCTTCTTTAGGACTGTGGCATTTGGATTCAGCAAGCTCTTTGTCCATGTAAAATGCAGTCCAGAGCTGTTAATGTCATCCATTTCCACAGCATTGATACATTCCTGAAATTCCACCATATCTTGAGTAAAATGTGAAATTCCTTCAGAGTGATCTTCAAGGTTTAAACATACATTCACATCTCCCATTATGACCCATGAATTTTGACCCACTATCTTTTCAAATAGAATTAGATCCTCCCATAGCATTCTTCTTTCTTTTCCTCTGTTGGCATCATATATAAATGTTCAAAAAAGTGTCTTCTGAGTGCTTAATATTTCAATATGATAAAGCATTTCCTGGTCAGTTGCATGTACTAAATCACATCTCACATTACTTGCATCCCATCCAACTGCTATTCTACATCCTTTGTGACACATCTGCACATTACTCTGCCAATGCCAACATCCAAATACATTTGCACATACTTTTTCTATTCTATTATTTTTCATATGAGTCTCCAAAACTGCACATATACTAAGCTTCTCATTCCATATTAAGTTCCTGACCTCATCTTGTTTAGCTACAGTCCCCAATCCTCTTATATTCCATGCAGCAATTTTGAAATCCATTGATTAGAGTTTAGAAAAATAATCAATACCCTTCCCTGATACTTCATTTACAGTCATGAATTTGGCTAACTCAGATTCATCTGCATATACTTCAGTCCCATTCAATACAGTCTTGTTCTCATTCTGCTCTTTTTCATACTTTGTTTCCCAACTTTTTGTGAAGTAACTAAACATACCTTGTTTCCATTTGCCAACTACCGTTTCAGATGGTTTACTTTTAGCTTCCACATACTTGTCCACAGTTTCTTTGTCCTGGTTACTTAATGATAACACCTCAATATCTTCCTCTTGTTCTCCTAAAATAGCATACTTGTTAGTTGTGTTCTTTACTGCTTGCATAGCTTCTTTGCCTACATTATATGTTTTTCTAGGTGAGCTACTTTGTGCCTTTTGAGCATTCACATTAACATTCTCAGCAGATTTTGATGACCCAACATCTTGCCTAACCTTCTGTTGATACATGACATTAGGTTTGCCTTTAGGTTTCTCCTTAGGTAGATTAGCCTTTGTTTGTTGTGGTACTTTACTGCTCCCAGGAACATGATTATCCTTCCTTTTGTTAGCTTGCACAAAACCCTCCACATCAGCTTGTTTCTCCTTTGTTGTCTCCTCTGTTCTTACTCTTTTCAAACATGCCTCATAAGAGTGCCCAAAAACTTTACAATGTGAGCAGACTGGTGGTTTCAAATCATATACAACTTGCACTTTTTTCACAAACTGATGTCCATCTACTTTGCTTTTATACAATACCTCAATAGATTCACTCAATCCCTTACTTGCATCTGCCTCAACCAATACTCTCGCATAACCAAGTCTACCCACTCCCTGAGTACACATTTTAGTAGTCATTGTATCCATTATCAAAGGTTTACCAATCCAACTAGCCAAAGCACTTAGCCCTTTAGCACTCCAAGCTTCTAATGGAAGATTAGTTAGCTTGATCCGTACAGGCAATGTGACAGGTTCAGTTTTATCCATATTGATGCTAGTGTTCCATTTTGAACAAACATTGGTTTGTTATTAACAAGCCAGGGACCACTTTCTATAACAGTTTGCAAACCCTGAGCATTATTAAACTTAAACACAAATGTTTTATTATCATTATTCGGAATCTGTTTTAACCAAAACTTACTCCACATTTTGAACATATGAAAACACAATTCATGCATAGACATCTTATATCCCACAAATAATCCACATGCAGTTAACTCCCATTTTTTTACTTCCTTCCACAATTATTTCATCATCAAACACAACATACTCATGTCCGTCCTCATTAAGCACAGTTGGTATTTGAAACAACTTATTGGCACTAGTATCCATATTATTGTTCAACTTATCAGCATAACTAGCATTTTTAGGACTATTAGAAGATTCAGCATTGATATTTCCTAAATTAGTACAACAACAACAACAACAACAACAACATACCCAATCCCGCAAGAGCGGGGTCCTAAATTAGTACTATCAATATTTTTAAGCATACTGGAATAAGCATTAGGAGACTTACATCTAGTTACCTTATTAGCAACATCAATAGGACTATCAGGACTGTCAGAATGAGTATCAATAGCAATAGAGCTTGTACCTTCAGCACTGATACCATTATGTGTTTTATCATTACTAACCATTATTTCCTTTTCAGCCTCACATACCTCAGTAACAACTGTATCCTTATTCCCATTATTCATATCCTGCTCACTGCAACACTTCTTATCACCCATCCCATTATTCTCACCACCCAACATTTCCTGAAAATAACCAGCAACACTATCACTAACAAAATCATCTAATTTCGTTGATCTCTTAGTTTTTCTTTTAGTTCTACTATTTGACATTTTTGCACTACTAATCAAATACTGAATCCTAATTATTCTTCAATTAGTGAAATTCGTGATCAACTAAAGCTCAATTTAGAAGAAATAAAAAATTAGGGTTTCAGTAAATTATGGGCAAAATGAATGAAAATAGTATCAATAGAATCGTAATGAAATACTGAATTGAAATATGGAAACTAGAGTGAAAATGGATAAGAAATTGATATAGAATAAAGGATTTTGAAGCTTTTTTAATGGTGGAAAATGGTGGGAAAGTTGTTTGCATCTAATTATTTAAATAAACTTGCATACCATAAACTTCTAAAAAGATCTCGATTACAAGTTTAGTGTTCGTTTATTAATCTGCGTATATAATAAAATTGGTGTAGTGCATGTAGTAGGATTTGTATACATGTAAGCTTATTAAGAATGAACAACCTACACGGCTTTCTCTAAACTTAATTAGAGTAGAGATTATCAATAACCAGGCAATTATGTAAGAAACATCAAAACGTCATCTCGTCTCAGGGGAACTGGACCAGAGTTTTAGCCTTTCAGGAACATTTTGACAAGCAACCGGTTTATGATTCAATCTACAACAACTGATGAGGCGAAAAATGATCCGTTTTTAGGAGGTCATTTAAGCCGGAATTGGAATTTATTTGATCAAATATTGCCCTAAATCGTTCCTTTTGTGATTTTAGGTACTTTGGGAGTGAATTCTTGAAAAGGAAGCATTTTAGACGTTTTTGGAGCATAAAAGTGAAGAAAACGGCAAAGTCTTGATTTTTCTTGCTGGGAACAGTACCTGACGACGTCAAGAAGGATTTGATGACGGCGTCAAGAGCATTTTTGGTGACGGCCCAGAGAAAACGTGACGGCGTCAGAACAAGGGCGTCAAGAGTAAAAGTGGTGACGGCCAAGAGCAGAAATACACATGACGGCGTCAGATCTGGATCTAGGCAATCCGAGAAGATTTTTAGCGGCGAGATGACGGCGTCAGAACTTTCCTCTTGACACCGTCACCTCATGAAATCTATATATACTTTTCCAATTTTCATTCATTAAGTGTGGAACTTGTGTGGAGAATTTTAGGGCCGAACCTAATAAACCCTAGCTCATTTGTAACAGTATTTTCAAGGGTTTTTACCCCTTGAAACCCTTCATGTTCAGTTGAGATAAGTATCTTTTCAATTCATTCAATATGTCTATGTGTTGTTTGAATATATCTTACGCTTGTCTTGATTTTAACATGCTAGGCTAGATCTCTTGTGTGTTTGCTTAGATGTAATGAAACCTAGATGTTGATTATAGGTTGATTGCTTGTTTATAGTTGTAATGGATGAATGATTTCAATGTTAGGCTTAAGAAAACTGGCAGATCTCCATTGTGTAACTTGCTTGAACATCTTAAGAAACATGAACCGATGTGTACTAGGTTTTTATGGTTGTATTTAATGCATGAGCGAATTCTAGTGATCCCATGTTAGGGGCTTCTTTCAGGCTCGACATAGGAGTGAAGTAGGAGCTTATAGAATTGGGGAAGTAAGTACGCCACCCCATGATTGGTATTAAGGAATATAACCTATCATCCACGCAACTGTAACAAACAATTAACATATAAAAGATATCTAGGGAGTAGTGAAATCTAAGTAAACACAATTCTC
This sequence comes from Artemisia argyi, assembly GCA_030686995.1. NCBI lineage: Eukaryota > Viridiplantae > Streptophyta > Magnoliopsida > Asterales > Asteraceae > Artemisia > Artemisia argyi. Next base: position 7,009 of record JARVZY010004372.1, read on the forward strand.
CCATATATTGTTCACACCATATTAGTTTAATTTATTTTCATTTCTGTTATTTTATTTTGATTGCATCTTAGTAATTGGGTTAGTTGCTTTCATAAAACATAAAAATACAAAAAGAATCATCCCTCATCTCTAGACCTAGTTTTTTAGGCTTTCTAATCCTAGCGACACTATTCCTGAGTTGAACGATCAATCCCCCGGTACTTGTCACTATACTATACTACAACGATCAGGTACACTGCCTGGTGGGGGTTGTAAGCTTCTCGAGATCCCTCGAGAGGTAAAGCCTGGTGCAATTTCCACGCATCAAGTTTTTGGCGCCGCTGCCGGGGGAATAGTTATTGTCTAGGTTAGAATTTCTTTTTATTAGGTCTACTTGCTAGATTCCTTTCTAGTAAGATTTTATTTTTATTTTTTTTAGGTTTTCTTTAGTCTATCTTATTTCTTCGTGTTTTTGTTCGTAACTCCTTACCATCCGACATCATGGAAGGTGGTAACATCTTTAAACCCATCAACCCACCACAACAAGACCACCTACAAAACCCACCACTAGCTAACCAACCTCTTAGGCCTCGAACCCTAGGAGAGTACTCCCGACCTAGCCACCAAGGCTATCGAAACACTATTGAGCTCACCCAAGGAGCCAATATGTCTCCCTTGCGATCCGACACCATCCGGTTGGTGCAAAGCGGATGTGCATTCCATGGACTTCGTTTCGAAGATCCTAACCAACATCTCAAGGACTTGCTTAAAATCGTAGATTCTATAGACCTTGATGTTACAACTAGAGAGTTGACCCGATTACGCCTATTCCAATTCTCTCTACGTGATCAAGCTAGTCAATGGCTTGAACGTTTACCCGCGGGATCCATCACCTCATGGGATGATCTCACCACTCGTTTCCTTGCTCAAGTCTTTCCACCGGGGACGACTGCAATGCTTAGAAATGACATTTTGATGTTTGAACAACATCAAGGTGAAACTTTCTACGAAGCATGGGCTCGTTTTAAGGGTTTACTCCAAAAAGTCCCTCATCATGTTATAAATCTTTGGTTGTTAGCTCAAATCTTCTATAACCATGTCGATTATCACACCAAACGTACCATCGATCGAGCCGCCGGAGGTAGATTGCGTGATAGGAACGTCAAGGAATCTTGGGCAATTATTGACGAACTTGCCACCGATAACCAAGAATTACGGGAGTTTAATCACACTATAAAAGCGACTATCAACGCAATCTCGACACCTGGAGGGACTACTGAAATCTTTGATGAACTCCTTTGTAAATTTGAGGCAAAAGTCGACTATTTCGAGGAGAGACAAAAGAGACCTTTAAGTCCTAGACGGGCTGCCGTCAATTCTGTCTCGAAAATGGCTTCAACACCGTTATCGGAGTCACCTTCTAAAGTGAATGTTGAAACCTTTCAAAATTATGCCCCACCTTATTCTCCTCCTGAAAAACTTAGCCCGGAATTTGAAGCTCGAATGAGAGAATATATGGCAACCCATTCTGAGCGGCTTGCTAGATTCGAGGAAGCAGTTTATAAACAAAAGGAGGAGATGCAAGAGAAAATGAATGAGATGATGAGCCTAGTAGAGGAGTATACCAACCAGAAAACCCCTGAAAGGATGTTACTGAGGAAAGAAAGCGTCATCCCCACTACTTGGTTTGTTAATTCCATCACAATTGTCCACACGGATAATGAGAAAGTAGAAACCCCTAGTGAACAAACCACAGAAAAACCGCCAAAATCCCAATCCTTGAGTTACTACCTGAAACATGATATAAACGAATACACTATAACAAATTGGATAAATGGTAACAGGCGTAACCAATCCTCCAAGCAAGGTTCAGAGAAGGAGGAAGAGGGAAAAGATGAGTATGATACATTACCTGGGGGACCGGTATTTGAAAAACTACTGGTACAGAAAGTGGCTACTAAGCAGATGGAGTGTGGGAACTTTGAAATACCGGCCGGCATCGGGAATTTGGAATGTCTAAACACTTTCGCCGACCAAGGATCAGAAGTAAATCTTATGCCCCTAACTATCTACACCCAACTAACGTCAAAAATGCCAGCCACCACTCGTGTTAGACTATCCTTCGCTGGACACTCTTATGTGTATCCCCTGGGAATCACAGAAGATGTGCTGGTCAATGTCGCAGGATTTATGTATCCCGTTGATTTCATGATCATCGATGATAAAGGAGGTGGATGCATGCCAATAATCCTTGGGGCACCATTCCTCACCACCGCAAGAGCTCTCATTAGGTATGAAAATAGGAAAATTGAGCTTAAATCAGAAAAAAGAAAGATTAGCTTTCCCATGACCCCGCGATATGTACAAGAAAGTTTGATGAGGAGTGGGCTCAAAAACAACATTGACACATCGCCTATTCGTGTTCAGGAGAAGATACTTGCATGGGAGGCAAGAATTAAAAGTTACAAAGAAGCTAAACATGAAGGAAGCAAAAGCAAAAGCAAAAGCAAAAATAACGAAATTCATGTAGCGTTTGAACACAGTCAACCAACGAAAAATCATGTACCATTCGTAAAGGGGGACCTAGTACTCTTAAGACACTTGGAGGTAATGATACCTCCCAATAAACCGAGTCCCTGGTGGTATGGGCCTTTCACAATTGAGGGCATAAGCCAAGATGGGATGGCTAACTTGAGAAGTAAAGGAGGGGGAGAGGTGATTGCGAGTATCGACAGATTGAAACACCGCCACCACGATAGTAATGATCGCAACTATATGGGGTACATCATCTCGAGAGATGAAGTCACGTAGTAACACATGACCTTGAGTCTAGCTACAAGACTCGTAAATAAAGAAAACCGCTTCTTGGGAGGCAACCCATGCTTTGTGTGAATTTTATTTGTTTGATTGTTATTTGTTTCCGTATGCATGCTTTATTTTTATTGTTGGTAGATCATGTTTCAAACTAAAATGGTGAAAATACTTTATTTTGTCGTTTGGCTTTGTCTTAACTTCATCCAAAGGTATTTCGCAAAAGATAAGTGTAAGGGAAAACCCCAAATATGTTTTTAAGAAACAAAACCGATCATGATTCTCCACAATATTAAATGAACATGTATATTCGTATTTGTTAGAGTCAAATGCTTGTATTGAGTCATAATGATGTTTTGCAGGATTTTCCAGGAAATAGGACAAAGTTTTCCAGAAATTTTCCGGAAACTTAACGTAAGAATTTCTGCAGGTCACTTCTGACGGCGTCAGGAAGAAACTCCTGACGGCGTCACGTGTAAAAATCTGGAAATTTTGCTAGTTTTGTTTTTCTAACGGAGTCTTAAAGGTTTTGTTGAATCTTTAGTTTTATAATCTCCAGGAAATCTGCAAACATCATTCCACAAGCATTATATCTTACTTTGTTTTCTAGGATTTGTTATCATATATAGATTGCCGCCGATTTTACGCGAGGTTGCCTTGTTTGTTTTCTCAGGTTTAACAGGATATGTTTGACAAGAAGATGATTTATTTTTCTGGAAGGGAAGCTTTGATTGTTCATTCTCTTGGAGGAAGATCTAACCTTGTTACCATACTATCCATACCGAGTGAATCAGGGGAGTATTTGATTTCATTCTTTTACCTGTTTCACTTTTACAATCTTTAATTGAACATTGGGGACAATGTTCATCCTAAGTGTAAGGGGAGGGTAAAATGATGATACCTTATAGTATAAACTTTCAGTTGAGTTTGTTTGTTTGATGGTAGATGTGTAATAAAACTATGAGAAATACTTGTTAGTGTAATTTTAGCGCTAAATTTAAATTTTTTTACAACATTTAGGAGTGAAACTTTAGCCATAGCAAGCGTCTCATGGATAGGAGATTGTATGACTAGCGCAAAACCGAATCATTCGGAAAAATTTTCCACCCAAATATGTGAGGTTCGCCTTTAGATTTGATAGGAAAAGCATTTACTATTAGTGCTTATGAGTGTACCGGTAGCATTTAGATTCTAGAACTTGTGTTAGTGATGCATCCCGAGACCGCTAGTGAGACTACATTCGTGTAGTAGGATTTACTACATGATAAGAGGCATTAGGATCACCCTTGTGTTAAAACCGTATCATAATTACTTGACCATTTAAGTCATATTACTTGGCTAACTAAGTCAATTAATTTTTCCCACACCCTTAGCGTTGTACTCATTTTTAGTACACGAAACCTCTAGTACATCCCTCTGAGCCTATCTTTTTCATTTCTAACTTTAAGCATCTTACTTAAAGGAAGAATTTGTTACACCCCACTTAAATGTACACCCAAATCGCCTTAGCCTTCCGTATATGCACTCATCTTTAGTGCATTATTGTTATATGTTTAAACCCTTAGTTAATTATCTAATTGATTATATGGTTGATAAGTCGAGTCATATCATTGTACATATTGTTTTGGGACGATTGAGACTCATGGGTAAAGTACTAATCTTATGGAGTAATGGGGAAGAACATAATATTATTACCCCCATATGTGCGTTAATCTTAAAAAGTACTCCAAGTATTTTGATTATCTTAATTCGAGTCATTAGATTAGTTTATTGTAAAGTATGTAAAAATTCAAGTGTAAGGGGAATGTTCATTCCCTATGATGTATTATTTTGGAAGGTAGGGTAAGAGTGTATGCAAAAAAAAAAAAAAAAAAAAAAAAAAAAAAAAAAAAAAACGGACTACCATCCCGTTTAATTCTATGTTCGTTTTATATTTTTGTTATTTTTGATTTATTAGCTTTAGTCGAGTCTAGTCTTGGCTTAGAAACGCCATATTGTACATGTTATTAACCAAGATTATTAACTCGCCACCAGTAAAGATTGCCTATATCCAACAAAACCGTGTATTCAATATCCCTATACCTAACATTACAACCATTTGAAAGACCTCTTTGATAGTTTATCCTAGGTGCTTACGCCATGTGGTGGAGGTTTGATCCTTTCCCAAGCCTATGGTAATCTATTTTGCTATGACAGGTAGTGAGAGATGTTTTCCATTTCCATATTGTGATATATACTTTATTACACCCGAGAGATGTGAGTATCTAAACACTCTTTGTGAGGTGCTAGTGTATGACCTCCGTGCTTGTCTTTGGTCTTTAGTGGAACGATTATTTGTTGTAATTACTTTAATATTAGTGTTAAATGACCCCTAAATTGTATTTTGATTAGAATAAAAGCGCATTTGCTTGAGGACAAGCAAATCTCAAGTGTAAGGGTATATGATGAGGCAAAAAATGATCCATTTTTAGGGGGTCATTTAAGCCGGAATTGGAATTTATTTGATCAAATATTGCCCTAAATCGTTCCTTTTGTGATTTTAGGTACTTTGGGAGTGAATTCTGAAAAAGGAAGCATTTTGGACATTTTTTGAGCATAAAAGTGAAGAAAACGGCAAAGTCTTGATTTTCCTTGCTGGGAACAGTACCTGACGGCGTCAAGAAGGATTTGATGACGGCGTCAAGAGCATTTTTCGTGACGGCCCAGAGAAAACGTGACGGCGTCAGAACAAGGGCGTCAAGAGTAAAAGTGGTGACGGCCAAGAGCAGAAATACAAATGACGGCGTCAGATCTGGATCTAGGCAATCTGAGAAGATTTTTGGCGGCGAGATGACGGCGTCAGAACTTTCCTCTTGACGCCGTCACCTCATGAAATCTATATATACTTTTCCAATTTTCATTCATTAAGTGTGGAACTTGTGTGGAGAATTTTAGGGCCGAACCTAATAAACCCTAGCTCGTTTGTAACAGTATTTTCAAGGGTTTTCACCCCTTGAAACCCTTCATGTTCAATTGAGATAAGTATCTTTTCAATTCATTCAATATGTCTATGTGTTGTTTGAATATATTTTAACATGCTAGGCTAGATCTCTTGTGTGTTTGCTTAGATGTAATGAAACCTATATGTTGATTATAGGTTGATTGCTTGTTTATAGTTGTAATGGATGAATGATTTCAATGTTAGGCTTAAGAAAACTGGCAGATCTCCATTGTGTAACTTGCTTGAACGTCTTAAGAAACATGAACCGATGTGTACTAGGTTTTTATGGTTGTATTTAATGCATGAGCGAATTCTAGTGATCCCATGTTAGGAGCTTCTTGCAGGCTCGACATAGGAGTGAAGTAGGAGCTTATAGATTTGGGGAAGTAAGTACGCCACCCCATGATTGGTATTAAGGAATATAACCCGTCATCCACGCAACTGTAACAAACAATTAACCTGTAAAAGATATCTAGGGAGTAGTGAAATCTAAGTAAACACAATTCTCCCATATATTGTTCACACCATATTAGTTTAATTAGTTTATTTTCATTTCTGTTATTTTATTTTGATTGCATCTTAGTAATTGGGTTAGTTGCTTTCATTTGCTTTCATAAAACATAAAAATACAAAAAGAATCATCCCTCATCTCTAGACCTAGTTTTTTAGGCTTTCTAATCCTAGCAACACTATTCCTGAGTTGAACGATCAATCCCCCGGTACTTGTCACTATACTATACTATACTACAACGATCATGTACACTGCCTGGTGGGGGTTGTAAGCATCTCGAGATCCCTCGAGAGGTAAAGCCTGGTGCAATTCCCACGCATCAACAACCCTTATTCTTTCCTGAAATAGTCATCAAGATACTCCCCAAATTCCATCCTGAAATAGTCATCGTCAGCTTGTTCTTTCCTATGTTTCTCATCCACTCTTGTTGACGCCTTGCGTTTTTTGCAACAACCCTTGTTTGTTCTTCCAATGTTTCTCTTAATGTCGCTTCATCCAAAAGAAGTTGCTCTTCTTGTTCCTTAGTAAGAAATCCAACGGCATTTTCATAACTTTCAGTTTTATATTCATCATCTGGTTCCTCTACCGTTGGAAATGAAGAATCAGTTGGCATGGATTGGTGCATAAGTTGTTGTGATGATGAACCGTAGTCGGGGTTTGAGGGGGGAGTATTTCCAAGAATAAACATTTTTTCGGGTGTTGGGGAATTGTTTTCGGAAGTGTTTTCTTGAGACATTTTTGTATAAAATGGTGAAGTTGAGAAAACTTGTGTGTGTGATTTTTTTATTTTATTATTATTATTATTATTATTATTATTATTATTATTATTATTATTATTATTATTATTATTATTATTATTATTATTATTATTATTATTTTGAAAATGTAGTGGCTATATATAGAGAAAAAAGATAGGGTTTGTTTAATTTTGAATTTGTATTCGTACATTGAAATTTTGAATTTGAATTGTAACTTTGAAATTGAAATTGAAATTGAATTCGTACTGTAACTTTAAAATTTGAATTAAAATTTTTGCAGCAGTTTCAAAATTTGAATTTGATAGTCTCCAACGGCTATTTTCCCCTATAAATACCCCTTTACCATCATTCATTTTCTCACGCAACTTATCAAACTCTCTCAAGTATCACTCATTTTCACACAAACACTATGGCTAACAAACTGGCCGAGGAGCAAAAGGTTATCTTTAGTCGAATACGCAACGAACAAGAAAAAGAACTCAAGCTGATTAACAATTTGCTAGGTGAGATAACTCGTATTATGCTACAGATGCATGATCGTGCTCCAGAGGTCGAAAGGTTGTGTGAGCTACCTCAAGACCATCCAGCTATCAAGGTCGGTCTACAAACTCTATTAAGAACTGAGGAAACAGATGTGCGTCTTCATCTCGCCTTAAAGAACGTTAGGGAACAAGTGTTGCAAGTCTGGGAGGAGAAGACAGATCTTATCGACAATTACAAATCAATATAAAAGCTTCATGAGATCGTTGGATGACTTGTGTTTTCGTATCGTATCGTCATTTGAGTTTTAAATTTCGTATTGTAATTTGTTGCGTTTTTTTTCTTCGTATCGTAGCTATTTTTTTTTTTTTTTTTTTTTTTTTTTTTTTTTCATTTTGTAATTTAGTTTCGAATTGAACTTTAGTTTGTGAATGAATTTTATATTATTTGGAAAAATTGAATAAAAAAATAAAATAGGAAGTGGTGGGACTCAAAAAACCTTGTTGTGTTTAGTTGTGATAAGGAGGTTATGTAAGAGGTTGTGTTATGGTGATGTAGCACCCCCGTGAGACCCAAATGACAAGCCAAAGCTTGTCACGACACCTCAAGCTCTAATGCATTATCCTGCACTCAATGGATATCCAGAATTGCAAGACAAAATAAATAAATAAACAACACCATGTTTTTTTTAGAGAAAGGAAAAAAAATGCTAAAAACAGTTACAAAGGAAAATTAATCCGGCCATTTCAACTACTATGGTTACCGCCTCTAAATTTACACCATGAAAAAATTCATACAAACGAATATTATCAAAAACGTCACTTTGCCTCATAACCTGAGAACGAAAAGTCAAGCAATTACGATAGCGCCAAATCATCCACAAGGTAGCCGAAATGATACTATACAAGCAATCCTTACGAGACTTTGAAGTATGTCAATTATCAAGCCAAGTGATCCACTATGAATTCGAACCAAATCTCGGCATCGCAACATCACACCAATTAGCACGAATTTTGGTCCATATATTTACGGCCACGTTACACGAATAAAAGAGATGATCATTGGATTCCATAGAGCCATCACATACCCGGCATAATATGGAGTTAATTTGTTGATAAAGTAGAACTACAGATAATAGTCATGCATGTACAAGATAATAAAATCAAAATTTGCAAGTAATTATTAGTGTTTCATGTGTGCTACATAGATTATAGCAATCTATAACATAATGCAGTATGTTGCAATCAATGGATACCATTTTGAAAGCTTGATCATAGAATTTTACTTCGACTAAAAATCGAAAAAATAATTTGCTGAGATAACACATGTTGATTCTTTTCTTTTGCTTATTGCCTTATTGGGATAGTTTTTTTATATTCGTTTATTAAAGTTATTTTAATTTCTTGCTCTTCACAAATAGCATACCTTTATTTTACTTTCTTGCTCTTCATGTATATACCTTTCTATAATTCTGAAGTCTCGTATATTCCTTTCAAATTTCCATGATATTAGTATTTAGAAAAACCGGTTACTTATTGAAGGGTTCACTTTATAAACGTATAGAAGTATTACCCGAATACTGTAAATGTAACTCAATGTTAACTCTCTAACTAAGTGTTACTAGATCATTGAATTACACATGAAATGTATGATAAATATGGTGTTTAAGTGTTTTAAAACGATAATTACAATGTTGTGATATTAGAAGAAAAAATGATACATTATTTTGTATTTCAAAGAAGTATTTGAAGCTTCCTTAAGTAAGTAATTTTCATATTAACAAAAAAATTATGAAAAAGAATATCGACATGGTGTCGAATTTGAAAGCTATTTCATGTGAGTTAGCCCTTCCCTCGCCTATTTATAGGTAATAAAATATGCATTTGTATTTGTATTGTTTCCTTTAAACTTCAAGTAAATTATTTGATATCACATTAGAGAGAGAAAATAAAAATGGGTGAGATTAATCATTTTAGCCATGAAGAACATTCATTGAAGCTAATCGAAAATTGGGAAACGATTGTTGATGATCATGGCGAGAAGAAAGGCGAGGTTCATTGTGCAGGATGTGGAGAAACCATATCAATATTGGGTGGCTCTGCATACGGGTGCATCTCGTGTCATTACTTTTTGCATAAGAAGTGTGCAGAATTACGACCACCCACTATCAATCTCCATTTTCATCCTTTACATCCTCTTACCCTCATTGTCCGCCGTGTACATTGGCGATGTGATGTGTGTCGTACGCGACACCTAGCAAAAAGTTTCAGCTACTATTGTTCAGAGTGTGATTTTGATGTATGCATAAAATGTGGTGCTGATCATGAAGAACATTCACTGAAGCTAATTGAAAATTGGGAGACGATTGTTAATGATCACGACGAGAAGAAAGGTGAGGTTCGTTGTGAAAGATGTCGAGACCCCATATCAAGAGTGGGTGGCACTGCCTATGGGTGCATCTCGTGTCGTTACTTTTTGCATAAGAAGTGTGCAGAACTACCACCCACTATCAATCACCATTTTCATCCTTTACATCCTCTTACCCTCATTGTCCGCCGTGTAAATTGGCAATGTAACGTGTGTCGTACGCAACACCTAGCAAAAGGTTTCAGCTACTGTTGCTCAGAGTGTGAGTTTGACGCATGCATAAAATGCGGTGCTGATGTTGTATCCGAGGAAGCATCCAAGAAATTAGAGGACGAAAAAACAGAATTGCGATCTCAAATCGACCATCTGACAGAAAAGATCAACCATATGAAAGTGGAACTAGAATCTCTGAGTACTCAAAAACTAGAATCCGATAATCAGGTAGAAAAACTTAGTCTTGAAATTTCGGACTATTTGATAAAAATAGAGTCTTTAACAGAAGAAGTGGCAAACAAGAACCAGGATCAAGAAAGATTACAGGAAGAACATAAATCCCGTGAGTCTAAGATCAAAGAATTGGAATCGAAGCTTAAAGAAACGTTGGAGTCAAAAGATCAGATTGTTGATCAACTAGAAGAAACTATTGAAGGCCTCAGAAGTGATCTCGAAATCAAAGGAGATGAACTCAACACACTGACTGAAATGATCAGCAACCTTGAAGTAAAAATCCAGTTAGCAAACCAAAAGCTTCGTGTAACAGAACAAATGCTAATCGGGGCTAAAAACGAGCACGCAACTAAAGAAGAGAAGCTGCATCAAGAAAATAAATCTTTAATGGAAAGAATCGCAACGTTGTCTCAAACAATCGCCACCATAAAACGAGAAGTCCAAGAAAACGTCAACGAGATCTTATCAGGCACTGACTCACTCATTGTAAAGTTTGAAGAAGATTATGGGCATGTTACAACACGGGTTTATGAAATCACTAACGAAGTCCAAGCTGCACGGATTCAGGTTAAGAAAATGAAAAAGGATATAACACAAAAAGTCGAAGAAATGGAGATGAAACTACAAGTTTCTGAAGGTGAGAATGAGACACTGATGAAGTCATTGGAGGATATGAAGGCCGGAATTGTTAATAAAGACGAGAAGATTAAAGAACTGGAAAGCATGATTCGTTTAAAAGATGAATGGATATTGGATCTTAGCGAGGATAAACGGCAGGCTATAAAGCAGCTGTGCATATGGGCTGATTATCTACGTGATCGTAATGATCATCTTCAGGAGATACTATTGAAGAGCACCACGGGTACACGGAGGCAAACAGTGAGCTAAATGGATGTACATAAATATATGCATTCCTATACCATTGAAGACATGTGTGTTTACAAGCTATCAGAGTTTTTATGCCCCTGTCGACAAGTAATCGTTACTATATGCATTTAGTGCTTTTTTTAGTATGAGGTTTTCGATTGTTTGGAGTGTTGGTTAAGTTGTTTGTTTCAGCATAAAACCAAATTGGAGTAGTTGATTGTGTATAGGCGATTCACCTTAATTTAAAGTCTTTGTTTGGTTCAGTTTTTTTCGTCGTATGGTCACTGTTTACAGTTTAGGCTTTTCGATGTATTGTGACTTTTGCATATGTTCTGAAAGCAAGATTCTGGGTGTTTGGGTGTGCAAAATCTTGAGCTTGGAAAATCATAATAGTAGTACAATAATAGGTATTGCATCAAAGTTGTTGAGGAGGTTATAGTAAACTGCAAGCATACTTTTTAATTTCATTTTGTTACTGTTTGGAGCAAGTGCAGTGCATATAAAGGTACCTAAGTTGAAAATTAATACAGCTGGAAGCAAAAGCAACAGACCAAGGGGTAGACGGCACCGAGTAGAGCTTTGACCCAATATTCGGGTGTAATGCGAGCTTGGAAGAGAAGTGAACTGTGAACGCACAATTGTCGTACGAATCATGTGTTCGGATTTGCCATTTTGATGGGAGTAAATTGTTAGTATTTGATTATTTAACCTTTTACATATACCCCAATAGATTTTGAGCTCTTTTTTAGAACCTAATAATATTATACTAAAACAAAAGAATGTCAAGAAAGTGATTTTTTTTTTTTAAATGAAAATGTGAATATATTACCACCAAAACTAACAGTTACATGACTTTGTCAAAGAGGATCAAAGAACAGGCTCAATATCCTCAAAATAACAAAGAAACAATACAAAACAGTCATTCAAACTGACAGCTACATTTTGATAACATCTAGCACCTAAATTCACATTTTCACAAAAGAGATCACTACATTTCCTATAACAATATTGAGACTAACTGTATTCCAACTCAGAACCAGCTAATCCAATATTAATAGGCCTAAGCTCATATAATTGGCATCCATGATAAAAAGGTTACAGAAGCCACTCTTTGGATATCAGAGCCAGGTTTCGATCCTGGGACCTGTGGGTTATGGGCCCACCACGCTTCCGCGGCGCCACTCTGATTTGTTGTTTACACAGTCACCATGATCTATGTACAAATAATGCCGTAAGGATTGATATAAATTGACTTTTTTCAGAACATGCATTAAATATTAGACCATTGTTGCTACGGTAGGATCAGATGTAAAAACATGACCATTACGCGCACAAGTACAACTGGTGATACCGATTCTTCAAAGGGTTCTTGTTGATATCCGTGGCGGAATCAGAAATCCGTCAAAAGTATGCGGTTCTTAACAAAAAAAATAATACAACAACAACAACAACAACAACAACAACAACAACAACAACAAACCCAATCCTGCCAGGGCAGGGTATGGGTAACAAAAAAAATAATAATAATAAGGAAAAAAAAAAAAAAAAAAAAAAAAAAAAAACGTAATAGATGGTGCTCAAAGGGTATGCACTTGCATAACATCTACCTTAAGTGTATCCGTCACGGCAATATCCAAATCAAACCCAAAACAATATTACTTATCAAGGAATCATACAGATAGTAGTTAACATGAATAAGATGAAGTTCAATTGTCAATGTTCAATAACTAAATCCAAGTTACCACAGAATCAAAACTCAAACAATTAAAAGGATTTTTTAATTTTCAACTAGCAAAAGAAACTACTCTTTAATCAACTGTCCTTCAAGAAAGCAGGAAAATCCGGACGTTGTAGCACTTGATTTATTTCAGTCTCTTGACGTTTGTCTTTCAAAAAAGCAGGTGAATCCGGGGGTTGTAGCACTTGATGCATACCATCCTCTAGATGTTTTCTTTTCAGAAAAGCCGCAAAATCTGGGTGTTGTAGCACTTGGTGTATTCCAACTTCTTTGTATTTTCCGAAACTTTGAAACTTGTCACAGAAAGTAGTTGAAAAATCTGGAAGTTGCGTATACCACTGAAGTTCATATTCACAGTCAGCTTGAATCCTATCTACATATTTGGTACTGATTTCATCCTCAATGTCGGCTCGTGCAGGGGTTCCAGGAGGATATTTTTGATTAAATAGATCTTCTGATTTCACATAAAACTTGATTTGATATTCTTTTGTATACATCGGTAAGTAACTGTTAAAAATATAAAGGGATGAGGTCTGTCAAGAATAGAAGTACAAGGACTGATGTTGACACCTCCTATATTTGGGTCCAATCAGTGGGTTGCCAACGGTCATATCATTCCTTCTCAGTATTTATATTCAACCTCAGCAGTGCAATATGGAATGGAAGTGAATTATTCTCTGAGGAAAGGTATCCTCAGCTGTTAAACATGGTCCCTTCACTGATCTTTGTGGAGTCAGTACTTGTGCCAAGTTGGTATTATCTACCTGCAAGTTAATTGACGCCTCCCTCTTAAAGGAGTTGGCTAGTGATCTTGTCTGGTTCTTGTATAACTGATCATATTGATCAGTCTCTTGTATGTGGCTGTTGTCAACCTGATTGTTCACAACCACTGTCTTGTTCTTAAGCTGATTGGCTCAAATTGGAGTTCAATCTTCGTTCATTTATCTTGTATTGCAACTGGAACTCAATATTGAATAAAGGGGAGGTTGGTTGGATTCATACCCAAGTGTTGTTACTATTTCTACATGGTATCAGAGAAAGGTTCTGTCGATTTAGTGATTTCAAAGATCTAGGGTTTCATTCGATTTTGGGGGTTTCTAAAATTGGTGGTTTCCCTGGGTGTATCATTGTTAATTCACCGTTATCGCTGGGCTAATTGCTGGTTGATTTAAAGATCTGGAGAATTAGGGTTTGATCCTTGAAACCCTAATTTTTCCTATTTTGGGCGTTTGTGTCTCTAGTGGTCTCTGACGCTTATTGGGACCTTATTACCTTACAATATCTCTTTATCAAGAGTATTGTGGAGGTGTTTACGCTATCCTCTTCTCCAAAGCACTGTAAGTTTCTCTCTTCCTTTAAGATTAACAAGGCTTTAGTTTATGTGGATTTCTACATGGGTGAGCTTGGTGTGGTTGTTTGCTGTTGTCACAACCCACCCATATAGGGTGTGTCGTTGCTGACTTTGTTGCATATATAGGCCATGCTTGTATGCTATTTTTTTGCGCTTAAAAGACTTTTTGCATACGGTTTCTTTTCTTCACAAAAAGGGGTATATTAGTGCTGTTTTTTCAGCATGTTTCAAGGTATATTGTTGCTGTTTTTTCAGCTTGTTTCAAAGTGTTTGGCTGCTGATTTTTCAGCGTGTATTATGGGCATGTTGTTTGATGTTTTTTCAGCCCAAATGGGGTATTTTGCTGCTGATTTCTCAGCAGCAGGAGGGGTGTTTGTCTTGCTTATTTGCAGCCCCAAAAAGGGGGTGTAATAGGGGTGTAAAGCTGCTGCTTACAGCAGCACCATGTCTGTTCGGTGGCTGCTCGTTGCATTGGTAGACATGGTGATCATTTTGTCAGCCATGTTGGTTACTTGTTGCTGCTGGTATTTATTCAACATGTTTGTGGACATGGTTCGTGATACTATGGGTCTTGGGGATTGATGACCCCTTGCCTACTTGGCATGGCTTTGGTTAAAGATTCAGTTGCTTGTTGCTTCCTCATTTAAAATGATTGGCTCATTAACTGTTTCGGATTTGATATTGTGGATACCTGTTGGTATTCAGACCTGGTTGTTTTTTGGCTATCATGGTGGTTGTATTGTGTCAGTCCTATGGCATACTAAAGGTTTACCAAGTGACTTCTAAAGAAGTTCAGTTGGAATGTTGTTGAGTTCTCTCTTGAAGAACCTGACCTTAGATCAATTACCGATCCTTTCAGGAGGTTTATACCTGGTGATGTTTTCTTCAGTCCTTAGATATATCTGAGGCTGTTTGTTGCAACAGTTGTGTTGTGTGATTGGTTGAAAGAGAATTTGTATTCTCGTTGCTTTGGAAGTTGTTAAGAAAAACAGTTCCAAGTTGATTAAACTCTAGTTGTATGATGACTAAAAAAAAAAAAAAAAAAAAAAAAAAAAAAAAAAAAAAAAAAAAAAAAAAAAACTTTTTGAAATGGATTGTCTCTGAGGAGATGTATTCTCAAGTTGTTAATCATGGAATTATCTTTTTTATACTTTTTGACAATAAGTTTTTCAAGAATGAGATGTCACCGCTCAAGTGTGTTATTTTTTTCAAGTCAATAAAGTTTGTTTTCAATCTTGGAGTTAAATTTTTTCAAAAATTTTCTGTTGTTCAAAACAAGTTTTTTTTGGTCACCTAGTTATGTGTGGTGTATTAACTCCAAGATTGAAGGGAGGATTGGTTGACATTCGCATCCTAACTCTCATCTTAGGGATGCTCTTTAAAGTACTCTAGTACTTGAAGGGATTTCCAAGGAAAGGAGGCCGTATTCAAGCGTGGAGCTGGTATATACAAACTGGTTGAGAACAGTTGCTTCAAGTTGTTGTTCAAATGGGCATTCCTGCCTTCACGGCAGCCATTCTTTGTCTTCAGTTATTATGGGCATTCTTAGTCTTTTTTGACTGCCCCTCTGTTTCTGATAAGACCTTGCGTTCTTTGTTGTGTATCTGATTGAGATCAGATTGCAGCTGTGACTGTTGTTGTTCTTGATTGAGATCAAGCATTTGGCTATTGGTTACTGGATACTGTTTGAGAACAGTTATCTCTTGTGGTTAAGGAAAGGGTTACATATTACCAGGTGCCCATGCTCTCTCTTGGAACATTTGCTGATGCAAAATGGGTAAAATTGGTCTATTTTTTGGAAATTCTGTTTCTGAATCAAATGGTGTTTTCGTATAATTGAAAAACGCCCTATCCCTGGGTCTTGCAAATAGAGGTGCCCCGTTTTTTATGCCAGTAAATTTTACGAGGCGACAAAATTGGATGGTATCTCTTGTTGAACACTATAAAGTGATAACTTGATTATTGTTGTTCGTATGGTGTTCTTTGCAGAAAAAAAAAGATATTACCGAGACCTGGGTTATATTAATTTCTATTCAAAAACAGAATTATTAGAACTTGGTATATGGTGATGATTGGTTGTTACTAGCTGGTGTTTTTCGGCCCAAAGTTATCTGCAGAGGTTGAATATGGCCTTTGCAACATTTGGATGTTTTGGGTCTTAAAGCTTTTGCTTTACAAGATAGTAGACTGGGATCCTTTATACCGGTCAAACCTTTGGTAGAAAGGCTGCAATTAAAATTGCAGCTAAATCTGCTCATGAAAGTGGTTTACACTTGATGTTATCGGTCTTAAAGATTGGAGTCTTCTCATTTCTTTTTTCTTTTTGCTTACCTGCTTGAGATCGGGTTTAAGCGTTTCATATTTCTGGCCTGCTTGAGATCAGGCTCAAGATGTTTTTTTTTGCTTACCTGCTTGAGATCAGGTTTAAGCATTTCATATTCCTGCCTGCTTGAGATCAGGCTCAAGGATTAAAAGTTTGTTATTCTTGTTGCTTACCTGCTTGAGATCAGGTTTAAGATGTTTGCTTACCTGCTTGAGATCAGGTTGAAGCTATCTTTTATGCTTACCTGCTTGAGATCAAGTTTAAGATGTTTCTATGGTTAACCTGCTTCAGAGCAGATTGTGGTTACACTGCTGCTGATTTAGATCAGCTTGTATCTGTTCTCTTACTGCTGATTAAGATCAGTTTGCATTCTTTCTTGGTTTCTGCTGATTAAGATCAGTGTTGTTCTTGGGTTGGTCCCTTTAACCTGCTTGAGAGCAAGTTGTTGTTACACTGGTGGCTGATTTACATCATCTTTCATTGGCTCTTGATTGTTACTGATTAAGATCAGCATGGGACTTTGGTTTGGTCCCCTTGATACTAAAACTGTTCTGTTTCTTCTTACCTGATTGAAATCAGGATGAAGTGTTTTGTTTACTACCTGCTTGAGAGCAGGATGCTGGTTCCAGGTTTTGTCCCTTTGGTTATAAAAGATTTTTTTCTGTTTTCAACATGGTTATTCCTTGCACTTTGAAAGAAATAAAATGCTTTCCAGAATTGTTGAAACGATGAAACACAATTGCAAAATTTTCTGTCCAATGTCTTAAGAAATTTCTCACATGTCAAGCTGATTTCAAAAATGGACATGTTTGGTGTGTCAGTTTGAGGGAGGGTGTTAAAAATAACATCCAAACTTCCAGGGACTGTTTCTGTTATAACAGAAACATTCCCAACTCTAACACTTTAACTTTGGTCTCCCTTTGTTATGTTTGTGTTATGCAGGGACTGAAAGCGTCTTCTCCCACTCTTCGATCTATACAAGACCCACCACTCGTTGTTACAAGCTGCTGCTATTGGTCTTGTATTATGAGGTTTCAGATCATTGGTCTTCTAGTGTATTGTGATGGATTGAGGGATTCTGATTGGTTTCAGGGTCTCCCATGGATTCAGAAGTATGCTGGGAAGTCCAATGGTCTGCTCTCATCTCATTTTAGCCCACATGAAGAAAAGTCGGGTTCACCATTTAAGCCCGCAAGAAGGAAAAATTCAGTTCAAGTTGAACTCTGGAAATCCCGCCATTCAACTTGAGGGGGAGTGTTAAAAATATAAAGGGATGAGGTCTGTCAAGAATAGAAGTACAAGGACTGATGTTGACACCTCCTATATTTGGGTCCAATCAGTGGGTTGCCAACGGTCATATCATTCCTTCTCAGTATTTATATTCAACCTCAGCAGTGCAATATGGAATGGAAGTGAATTATTCTCTGAGGAAAGGTATCCTCAGCTGTTAAACATGGTCCCTTCACTGATCTTTGTGGAGTCAGTACTTGTGCCAAGTTGGTATTATCTACCTGCAAGTTAATCGACACCTCCCTCTTAAAGGAGTTGGCAAGTGATCTTGTCTGGTTCTTGTATAACTGATCATATTGATCAGTCTCTTGTATGTGGTTGTTGTCAACCTGATTGTTCACAACCACTGTCTTGTTCTTAAGCTGATTGGCTCAAATTGGAGTTCAATCTTCGTTCATTTATCTTGTATTGCAACTGGAACTCAATATTGAATAAAGGGGAGGTTGGTTGGATTCATACCCAAGTGTTGTTACTATTTCTACAGTAACAACCACCGAATGCTTCTTGATCTTCCATCGAATAATATCTAGGTTCTACGTCATAAGTAATTATAACTAAACAAGTCCAGATGAGTGCTATCACACACATAAATGCTGTCCACTCTATCATATCGTTCACACTGCAGTAGTCTTGATCCTTACGGAACTTATCAAAATTACCCATGGTGATCCAACAAGTCGTTACAAAGAAATCTGTTTGAACAAATGTCGTGAGCATATAGAAGTGAAATCGTGTTTCACCAATAAACTAAAACATAATACTTTTCGCAAAACATATGTCTATATCAAATTAATCATAAAACATAAACACCTTTGCAAAACATACCACATGCAGTTCAACTAATTAATTTTTCAACCTAACTAATGTTTAAGAAACAGTATATGATTAAAACATACCTGAAATCCTGCCCTTTACTCGAATTCAGTTTGTGTATGTTATATGAGATTTTGTTGAATTTAAATCAGTTATAATCGATATCTATATATAAGGTGAAGTCAAGACCGACGTTTCTGTAATTATCAAGAATCCTAATCCACTTCTAATTCTAATTTAGTATTTGTAGAATCTTAAAGGGACCCGTCTTTGGTTTAGGATTTCGAAAGCCTCTTATATATAGCCTTTTATATATCTATTTTTTTTTTTTTTTGAACGGCTGCATCCTTTTATATATCTATTAAGGTTTAACTAGTTTTCAATCCTTGCACGCGAGCTGTAATAAGTCGCATTAACATATACTACAGTCTTATTAATTAGTTTGCCAACGTTCGATCTAGCTACTTGTTTGAATATAATATCCTATAAATTAAAACGCTTATAAAAGGTTTAAACACTAATTGCTATATGCCAATGGCGCGTACCCGAGTTGGTAATGGGTGAGGGCATCTTTGGACACAACAAGCACAAGGTCAAAGGTTCAATTCTTGGCACTCATATAGCCACAACCGTTGAGTGAGTCATATATATTGGAAGTATAATTTTGGCTTGCTTATTGATTAACCAACCTTTACAATATATAATCCTTGAGGACTATTCTAGAAACCAAACATACTATGGGCTAAGCCTATTAATAGGCCTAATGATCACTTTAAGCGAAATGCAAGGATTACATTTCCTTCGTGAAGGAAATTATACAAGCTTCCTGCAGCAGCCCCCTCACAGACAAGCTCATATAATTGGCATCCATGATAGGCCTCATCCTTGCATAGACTTTGTTACTTCTGCAAAAGGACTACATTTCCTTTATGAAGGCAGTCTTACAATCTTTATGCAGCAGCCACCTCACATGAAAGATCATAAAACTGGCATCCATAGAACATCATCCACATGACAGAATCAGATAATATTATACTGAAACAAAAGAATGTCAAGAAAGTTGGTTCAAAATACGAGTGGATACAAATATTGTACAGTTTTGTAGGGACCATTTTTGTGAACGTTAAAATTGATTGAAGAAAAAAAAGGTTACGGAAGCCACTCTTTGAATATCAGAGCCAGGTTTCGATCCTGGGACCTGTGGGTTATGGGCCCACCACGCTTCCGCTGCGCCACTCTGATTTGTTGTTCCTTCTTTGCTATTAATAATATATAACATATCCTAACTAGTTTTCCTATTTAATTGTGTTGTGATTCCAAGAGAACAATGTTTTTCATACTGAATCAAAACTTTATACTACGATTTACAATACTGAATTCCGCTAGAACGAGGTATAATAGCTAACAAAAAATGTGTTCCAATATGTGAACATTGAACATGTCTTATAGTATCACCTATAGTAGTTTTCATAATCTCGTGTAGGCTTA
>JARVZY010004373.1:0-27217 GCA_030686995.1 Artemisia argyi
CCTAACATTTGCGAATGTTGGATACATCATAAACGTGAGGTCTTCGGAGATGAAGTGTAGACTCACGACTAATTGCTTAATTGTTTTGATGAACTTATACATGTCTTTATTATACTATATTTGTAGCAGTGGGTTGTGAACACACAGGTTACAAGTCTCTTATGGCGGGACTTGTAACTGAGTGGATTCTCAATGCCTTTGCTGTGTGATCATTCTTTAAGGTTTTTCAACTATTTTAAGACAAACTCTATGAACTCACCAACCATTGTGTTGACACTTTAGCATGTTTATCTCAGGTTAGTAAGGCGATAGCTAGTGCGTGGAACTTAGAGTCAAGCTGCATATTCTGAAGACTTACGCTTTTATCATTTACCATTCAAAACATTTTGTATACATTTATGTATCATACTTTGGAATCTCATGTTTGTAACTTTGAATTCATTAATCGAATGGTAACTTTTCAAAACGTCTCATTTAGAGTTCGTTTTCTATAACTTGTACTTTGTATTATGAAGTAGCACCCCTATGACACAGTCTTCCGCTGCGGTATTTTGGGGGTGTTACATATATATATATCGTATGTATCAATGTTAGTGTTGAAATCCTCGGTTTGAAATCCTTGAAATAACGCCTTGTTGTGATAAAAATATACTTGTAATCACTAATACTTCATTAGTTATGAATTTGGGTACTTGGGTATTATTTCTAGAAATCTAGAGTTACTACGTAGTTTTAGTGTTATTATTTTCAAAAGCTGTCAAAATAATATAAGTTTTGCCGATATTGAAACGTGAATATCTTTGTGGTTATAAGTCCGTTTTACTTGTTCTTTATATCCACGGTTACGTCTTAGTATGTAGTAATATATTTTGGAAAGCTTGGCTCCTCCGGGTTACGTCTAAAGCCTCGTTTTGCCTGACGAAAAACGTCCAACAGCATGTATTTTCAGAAAATATACTTTTCGTCAATAAACTTGCAAAAATCATAACTTCTTCGTTATAAACTCTTTTTAATCCGCTCTTTCGCCTACGAATTCATTTTTGAAAGTATTTTCTAAAAATTTTGCCAAAGTTTCCTTTATGTTTACTGATTTTCCTGGATTTACAAAAATGGGACAGAATGTTTAAATACTTGTTACAAATCCATTTTTCATGTCCAAAACTAGTTTCTACTTCAACCAAATCTCTTGCAAACACCACAAAGCTATACTAATCCTACCATACACCTTCTTAGGGTGCCATGGGTTCCTAATCACTACTAATCATGTTAATTTAACAAAGGAACACCTAAATCAAAATCTAGGGTTTGTATGTTCAAAAAGTTAACAAAAATAATGTGGTTTAGCTAACTTGTACATGAAATTAAGCATGAAAACCATAAGATACAAGTGTTAATTAGATGAAATCATGAAAATAAATTTGATAACTCACTTTGAAATAATAGGTGATTAGATGATGAGAAATCTTGTGTTACTTGTGTTTTTGTTGCAAGAATCTTGATTAGGATGACAAATGGAACAACTTTGTAGCTTTAAATCTTGGAAAATAATCACTTGATCTTGGATTTTGGTGTGGATCATGGGTTTTGGGGTGAAAGAGATGAGAAAAGTGAGCTTATGATTCTTGGAAATTTGTATGTTTAAGTTTTTGAGGTTTTTGTAGATATTTAGTATAAGTTTATATTGTATTATAAGTGTACATAAGTCATAATGTTAAAAGGAAGCACATGGTGTCTAGGGGGGGCATGTGGCCGGTTTTCAATGTGAAAAAGAGAAGCAAAATCGGTTTTGATCACTTAGGAAATGTAGTGTAATAATAGTTGTAGTTTAGTGTAAGTATTAGTTATTATCGGGTACCGGGTTTGCTAGAAATAAATATTAACGAAGTTAACCGGGACTTAATAAAGTCATAAAAATATTAAAAATATGTTGGGTACAATTACTGAGTGTTCGGGTGATTATTGTTTAGTTTTCACGAAAACCGTCGTAATATTTATAAGCTTACGTTATAAATAAAATAAATTTCCAAAATATTGGGTAAATGAATATAATAACTTTTATGATGATTTAATGGATATAAAAATATGTCGGGACCATTGTGGGAATATTTAGATATATTTGTCGTGTTTATAAATCGGGTGTTAACGTTTATTTATAAATAATTATAAGGAAAACGTTAAATGTATCAAATATATAAATTTGAAAATCCTAAGAGTGGTATAACATGAAAATGTTGTTATGATGATATGCAGACTGTCTATAGTTCGTATGCAATGTCCTTACTGATAATGAAATGAATTCGCACCTAAACCCATACGGTTACGCGAATTTTAATATCCGTAAACTAAATTTACGATGAAATGAGTAATGCAAGTGATTAGTGAAAACTTTTCCGGCAATGAATAGTGTTCAATGAATGGTAAAATTTCTGAATGCTTCTCGGAATGTCAAACTGACACCAAATATCATGAATAGTAAAACGATGAATAGTGTTTGATGAATAGTGTTTGATGAATAGTGTTTTTCCAAAGTTTGGGAAATGACCTGTAATGGTGAGTTGTGACAGTCTCCCCTTCTAAAAGGAACTTCATCCCGAAGTTCAGTTTATGTTGGTCTCTGAAAACGTATTGGTGAAAAGGTGATGATATTCGAGAATTCCAACAAACTCTCACGATAGGAATTCGACTCTGCTTCAACTGTTCGACCTAACTGTCCATGATTTCTACTTATTCTCCTGCAAGGTTTATGTTTGACTTTGGGTTGGATTCCTTTCCAAATGGGATTATGAGTGACTAATCTGAAACGATGATAATACATGGTTGTGTAATCCTGTTGTTCTCCATCAAGGCTTTAGTCTGATGGCCACTAGGCCTACTCTGTCTGAAATATTACCTGGTCCAGTGTATATCGGGTTTAACTTTCCAGGTTTTCTGAATGATATCATGCCTTTCCTAGGCAGAACTTTCAACATAACTCTGCCTACCAACTTGAAGTTTTAATGGTTTACAACTTATTGAACTTGTAACTGATTCTTGACTTGTAGAAAATTTCTGGTTATTTCATGAATGCTTACTGGACTAGTGAGTTGAGCTTTTTCCGAGTTTAGCCCATCAATAGATGGTCTGCGCTTCTTAATGTTTTAAATGTGATACTGGTAATATATACTGCTGAATTCTGCCAGAACTCAAGTTTGTATGCTAGTTGGTCGATTCTAATATGAATCTTAACTGGTCCAATATGCTAAAGGTTCAACCTCTCTTGTTATCCAATTTGTATCATGCCAATCCAAGGCAATGCTTTTAACTTAGTTTGTTCTCCCACTTGAATCTGGATGGTTTGTCGTTCAGGATACCCAATCCAAATGATGTGTGTTATGTACCAATCTAACTTCTGCCAGTTTCTCGTTGTTGGTGTGATAACTATTGTTGTAGATGAATTTGATTTATGTTAAATGATTAGTCCAACCATTTCTAGGGTCAATCACTCATGCTCTGAGCATACTTTCCTATGTTTGAATTGTTCTCTCGCTTTAACCATCGGTCTGAGGATGATAGGTGATGTTTACATCTAAATGGGTTTCTGAAGGAAATCCTGAAATGATTGCTTGAAGTCCAAGGTGAATCGGTTTCCTTAACAGGAATAACTAAAATGGGTACAATAAACCTTTGTGACTAATTCCACAATGTTCGGTCCTTCGAACTTGGCGTTATCTGAAAGGGGTAGAATATAGGTAACAATTTGATTCCTTGTGTTTTGTTCCAACGGATGATAAGACATATGTCTTTCTTTGTCTATTGGGTTTGGTCTTCACTACTGAAGTTCGTGATTAATTTGTGATGTCCTTCCTAATTCCTTCATCACATATTCCAAATATTCTTTATTGTCAAGTCATAAATACTAAATGCATAAGCGATGTTGTAGGGAAATTGGTTCTGGAAATTTGTCTCGCGATTGTGAGTTTTGGTTGAAATCTTTTTCTGAATAAACGAATTTAGAAAATGGAGCAAATGATTTACTAAGTAATATTTTTCCTGATGATTCAAAATTTTCAGTAGTTATGAAGTAGAAAAATGTTTTCAAACATGTTGTGATTAAGACTGCTTACCAAAGTTTGATGTCTATGTATATTTCTCATTGTACAATAGTGTTGCTAACGATTGACCAAAAAGGATCGTACTTGTTCAAAATAGGAATTTCAGAAATCATTTTTCCACAAGGTATGTGATTTATGTAAACGCATCAACTTTATTTAAAAGTGAAAACACTAACAAGGATAAAATGGTAGAATAGGAAATGTTCGCTTAAATGCATAGATGTCTAACATTTAGTTCCTGAGGTTGAATAATGCCTATTGGTGGTTATCAGGTATAACTACAAGCATAGGTATTTAGACTAACTTAAGTCCTGAAATATTTTATCGTTGTAATTAGCAAGATGAAGGTATCACTTGATGTTGTGTCGATGAATGTCTATTCTGTTTTCCCATGTAGATGAGGAGATATGTTCTGGTTTGATCCCTTTCTTGGTATGAAGGTGAGGTTATCTGAAATTTTTAGAGACATAATGCCTTAGAGGAATTTACATCGATATTCTTGATTCAAACAATTGTCCTTTGTGAAAATTTACTGCAGGAAGGTTTATGTATGGATGAGGCCATGTTTAAAGAAATGCTCTACAGTCTCAATTAGAAGCTGGGTTTATTTCTATTGTGTTGTCCTGCGGACATCTATATTGAGTTCAATCCTGTAGCTCAGTCTAGCTAGTACCTTTAAATGATAAAATTTGACAACTAAGTCAGAAATGGTGATTCGAATGGTCTCGTGGTATCTTAGAATTTGTTGTTGAGTTATGAATTCTCTCACTATATACTTCTAGTTCTGTTTAGTATTTCTGTAATCCTTTCATTGCTTTTCTTGTATCGAGGAATCCTACTTGTAATTGATATGGAAAGTCTCTCCTAGGGAAGTCAACAGGAAAATCCAACTTAATGGCTAAGTGGGTGACAAGTGGGGCAAGTATCCAGGGATAGTTCGGCAAAAGGGATGTTTATGGAAGAGTTCCTTTGTTTACAAAACTTTTAAATGAAGATTGTTATTAACAATTCTTTGAAAAGGTAATTATTTCCTTCATGGCATAATCCTTCCTGAATTTTACATAGGTGATCAGGCTATGTATAATTGAGGACTAATGATGCGATGTTAGATTTTGTCAAAATATCATAACTTTTCTCAAAAGTTTTAGATGGTGTTCAACGCATTGTTATTAAAATGGTATCCTGATGTTTTCTTTCAAGTAACATGAAAATTGCCTCGCGTAATAATAGTAAATACTTGGTGTAATGACAGAAAAATCAATTTATAGGATGGTAATAAAATAGCTTACTTCAGAAATTTTTCTGTAAAACAGTTTCCCCATATGATAGTAAAATAGCTTGAATGGTGTATTGGATACGTGGGTGAATCTTGTCGAATGGTAATAGTCTACTAATTCATCAAAAACGAAATCAGCCTAATCCCTGATAAGACAATGCTAAAATGTCGCGAAACGATTGAAGTCTGAGCAATTGGGATAGAAAATGGAGTAAACGAAGGTTATGATTATCACAGAGGTAACAAAGATAGTTATTACATTGGATAGGAAAGTGCTTAATACAACTAGGTTATGTCATCGTACCAATGGTAAGTACAAAAGGAAAGATACAACCCTAAAGGGCTCAAACTACGGTTTATATATTGAAACAAGGCTCCTCCTGCTGAAGCATTGTTGTTATCCTTGATGTTGCTAATATCCTGACGGTTCTCTTTCAACAGCTCACGCTATTCCTCGAGCGATTCAGTCTTGATTCCAAGTTCCTGATTTTCCTTGTTCCTTAGCTTCGGGCAGTCATTCTTGAAATGCCCTAAGTTTCCACATTTGAAGCAACTCCCTGGGGTCTTCTGATTTGTGAGTTTCCTACAGTCTTAAGTCAAATGACCCCGCTTCTTGCACACTCCACATGTTTTACTGCAATGACCTCGGTGATGTTGATTACACAGGTTGCAGTAAGGTAACTTTCCAATATACCTTCTCTTTGTGTACTATTCTGTAGCAAAGGCTCTATTCACTTCTTGTCCCTTGGGTGATTGTTGAGCAGTATTGCAACCTAGATTGTTGTTCCACTTCCTTTTATTGTCACTATTGTTTTTTGATGTCTCGGCGTGAACTATGAGTCCCTTTGCTTCGATCGCCATTTTGATAGCTTCAGACATGGTATCGGGTTCCCATGCGATGACCAATATACGAATTTCATGGGAGAGTCCCCCGATGTACCTTTCAAGTTTCTTGCTTTCCGGTTCATCCATTGCAGAACCTAGTCGTGTTAATTCATAAAAATGAGTAGTGTACTCGTCAACATCATTTCCTACCATGGTAAAGTTTAGTGTTTCCTGTTCTATTGCTCGTAATTCACTTCCTACACCAAATGTTATACTCATCATCCTTCTTAGTTTCTCCCAAGAGTGTGAGTTAGCAGCATCAACTCCCAACATCTTAGTATGTTTGGTCCACCATTCCTGGGCATGATCCTGAAAAGTGCATGTGGCAAACTTAACCTTGTCTTTCTTACGACAGTCGCCACATTGAAATATTGTTTCTATTTCTTCGAACCATTTGAGAAATTCCTTTGTGTCTCTAGTTCCGCTAAATGAGGGAGGATTGCACCCCATAAATTCCACGTGAGTAAGTTCCTGAGTGAGGGCGGTGGCTATGTTATTGGCAATGACTTGTCCAACAGCAGCTTGCGTCATGCTTGGAGTGGTTTGCTTAAATCTCTCTTCATCAAATCATAAGAGACCATGAGGATATAGTTAATAAAAATCATCATATTCACAACACATGAATATAATACATGAAAATTTCTGTCTACGTGAACCGATATCACAAATAGCACAACCATTTCTTACATAGTAGAGTCACACTTGATATATTTGTTTGTACAACAATCAAAAGACAACAAGTTCTTTAGACTATGTCCCACACTTTCTGTGGCTAGGATAATAGTAAAAGCTAGTGAGGATATAAGTCTGGTCTAGGGACTTCCCGGTGTCCCTCTGTGTGGAGTCAGGTTTGTGGCATCATAAGGTCGAGATAGTCCTGAAGTGGTGTCTGAAGTTGTGCATCTATCAAATCTTAGATAATGTAGGTTCTGAACCATTCCTGAAGAATCTGTGGAAGTTCCTGTTGAGTCCGTGATATTGGTATTATCTACTAGATGTTATCTAGTTCATGGCAAGTGGGAATGGAAAAGGAAAATGACAATGATGGTACTAGTGAATGGAATACTATCCTCTTTCGCGCTACCTCGCGACATCTAAGAGGTAAAACTAAAGTACGCACTGTGGGACGACCAATAATGTAATAAGTAACTGATGGTGGTGGTAGTACCTGAGTAGTGAGTGCTCTACTAGTGAAGGAAAGAAAATACTATCTTCCTTGAAATAAGCAATCTATTATGTCCATTAAAATTAAGTCTGAATACTCTACCAAAAGGCATTCTATGTATGGGCTGAATGATAGGAAAACCCTGTTCCTATGGCAAATCAATAGTGCTAATGGTGGTGTAAGTGCAACTCGTGGTATAATGGTAGTGGAAGATGACAAGGCATCTTCAATGTCGGAATCCGATAAAAGGATGTCAGGGTGAGTATCTGAAGACATGTCACTTGTGAACCAGGTCAATAAAATGATATATATATATATATATATATATATATATATATATATATATATATATATATATATATATATATATATATATATATATGAATATAAGTATAAATAACTCGTATAGGGTATGCATGAAACAACATGTATCATGATTATGCACTTATGATGAAATGATGACATGTTATGTTGATGTGGTTATAGTCTAGGGTCCAAGATACATCATAGTTCGCTATAACCTTAGCTCTGATGCCAATCTGTCACACCCCCAATTTAACTGACTTGCAGCGGAATGGAATACCTGGGGTTGTCTGTCATAGCATCACAGTTACAGTTACATTGAACGACCTAAAGTGTCGCTTGGAAAATACTTTGTTTGATCATTGAAATAATCCAGAGATTACAATATGAGGTCCCCAAAAGGTGTTGCAAGTTTATGAAAACAAGTCCTACTAGATCAAACGTTTACATAAGTGCATGAAATAATGGTGAGATGTGTCGACTCCGCGACTCCATAAAGGTCCAAATGCATGTCACATGAGCTACCTTAATAACCTGAAATACATTGCTAAAACGTCAACACGAATGTTGGTGAATTCCATAGGTTTATAAAATGTAATGATGTACGGCCACCACAAGTATAAGTGCAAGATAAAAATCAAGTAAAATAGTACAATAGACCTTAAGCTCATGACCCCGAAGCTATGACTGATGAAATTATATGCCCCTCCCAAATGTTTTACCAGAACTCTCCCAAAATGTCAAAATAAAATGCATCCGCTTACTGTTGGTAATAACTACCACGGATGGAGGTGTCACCCTCGATAGATCTATCTACTCACTCTCGCTTAATTGGCAAATTAACGGTCCATGATAATAAATAGGGGACTTTAATAGGTTGGTAAGGCAACTTAAGCAATGTACATATGTTTTGGTACTTGGGCTCGTACTAAAATGGTTGATGCAATGTATTCCCCCGTGGGATTTGAAATCAAAATGTTGAATTGAAAATGGGGCTATGAAAACTCACCTTAAACTGATGATACTGTGATGAAGTGAAATGAACAACAACAATGAACGGTTAGCTGCCTCAACCTAATATGAATGATGAACGATCTAATTTAGATCACAAAATGATGTTATGAATGTCCATGCACATGTTTCCTATACCACTCTACTCTTTGGAAAAATACTTGTTGTTATCAAAAATATACATTTTCCAAGACTTAGGAAAATAAGGCAACTAGAAAAATAAAACTAGTTGAAATGTGTATATATATATATATATATATATATATATATATATATATATATATATTGTATGTATCAATGTTAGTGTCGAAATCCTCGGTTTGAAATCCTTGAAATAACGCCTTGTTGTGATAAAAATATACTTGTAATCACTAATACTTCATTAGTTATGAATTTGGGTACTTGGGTATTATTTCTAGAAATCTAGAGTTACTACGTAGTTTTAGTGTTATTATTTTCAAAAGCTGTCAAAATAATATAAGTTTTGCCGATATTGAAATGTGAATATCTTTGTCGTTATAAGTCCGTTTTACTTGTTCTTTATATCCACGGTTACGTCTTAGTATGTAGTAATTTATTTTGGAAAGCTTGGCTCCTCCGGGTTACGTCTAAAGCCTCGTTTTGTCCGACGAAAAATGTCCAACAGCATGTATTTTCAGAAAATATACTTTTCGTCAATAAACTTGCAAAAATCATAACTTCTTCGTTATAAACTCTTTTTAATCCGCTCTTTCACCTACGAATTCATTTTTGAAAGTATTTTCTAAAAATTTTGCCAAAGTTTCCTTTATGTTTACTGATTTTCCTAGATTTACAAAAATGGGACAGAATATTTAAATACTTGTTACAAATCCATTTTTCATGTCCAAAACTAGTTTCTACTTCAACCAAATCTCTTGCAAACACGACAAAGCTATATTAATCATACCATACACCTTCTTAGGGTGCCATGGGTTCCTAATCACTACTAATCATGTTAATTTAACAAAGGATCACCTAAATCAAAATATAGGGTTTGTATGTTCTAAAAGTTAACAAAAATAATGTGGTATAGCTAACTTGTACATGAAATTAAGCATGAAAACCATAAGATACAAGTGTTAATTAGATGAAATCATGAAAATAAATTTGATAACTCACTTTGAAATAATAGGTGATTAGATGATGAGAAATCTTGTGTTACTTGTGTTTTTGTTTTAAGAATCTTGATTAGGATGACAAATGGAACAACTTTGTAGCTTTAAATCTTGGAAAATAATCACTTGATCTTGGATTTTGGTGTGGATCTTGGGTTTTGGGGTGAAAGAGATGAGAAAAGTGAGCTTATGATTCTTGGAAATTTGTATGTTTAAGTTTTTGAGGTTTTTGTAGACATTTAGTATAAGTTTATATTGTATTATAAGTGTACATAAGTCATAATGTTAAAAGGAAGCACATGGTGTCTAGGGGGGGAATGAGGCCGGTTTTCAATGTGAAAAAGAGAAGCAAAATCGGTTTTGATCACTTAGGAAATGTAGTGTAATAATAGTTGTAGTTTAGTGTAAGTATTAGTTATAATCGGGTACCGGGTTTGCTAGAAATAAATATTAATGAAGTTAACCGGGACTTAATAAAGTCATAAAAATGTTAAAAATATGTTGGGTACAATTACTGAGTGTTCGGGTGATTATTGATTATTTTCACGAAAACCGTCGTAATATTTATAAGCTTACGTTATAAATAAAATAAATTTTCAAAATACTGGGTAAATGAATATAATAACTTTTATGATGATTTAATGGATATAAAAATATGTCGGGACCATTGTGGGAATATTTAGATATATTCGTCATGTTTATAAATCGGGTGTTAACGTTTATTTATAAATAATTATAAGGAAAACGTTAAATGTATCAAATATATAAATTTGAAAATCCTAAGAGTGGTATAACATGAAAATGTTGTTATGATGATATGCAGACTGTCTCTAGTCCGTATACAATGTCCTTACTGATAATGAAATGAATTCGCACCTAAACCCATACGGTTACGCGAATTTTAATATCCGTAAACTAAATTTACGATGAAATGAGTAATGCAAGTGAATAGTGAAAACTTTTCCGGCAATGAATAGTGTTCAATGAATAGTAAAATTTCTGAATGCTTCTTGGAATGTCAAATTGACACCAAATATGATGAATAGTAAAACAATGAATAGTGTTTGATGAATAGTGTTTTTTCAAAGTTTGGGAAATGACCTAAAATGGTGAGTTGTGACACCAAACCACCCGCTAAAGCCCCTTACCGAATGCCACCGCCAGAGTTGGAGGAGTTGCGTAAACAACTCAAGGATCTATTGGATGCGGGCTATATTCGACCCTCGAAGGCCCCATATGGTGCGCCGGTGCTATTTCAAAGGAAGAAGGACGGATCCTTGCGGATGTGCATAGACTACCGGGCACTTAACAAGGTAACGATCAAGAACAAGTACCCTATTCCTCTCATTGCGGATTTGTTTGATCAACTTGGAAAGGCGAGATACTTCTCCAAGTTAGACTTGAGATCGGGGTACTACCAAGTACGGATAGCGGAGGGAGACGAGGCTAAGACGACGTGTGTCACGAGGTACGGTTCTTACGAGTTCTTAGTCATGCCTTTTGGTTTAACAAATGCTCCCGCTACATTTTGCACCCTCATGAATAAGTTATTTCACCCGTTCCTTGATAAATTTGTGGTGGTATACTTGGACGATATTGTTGTTTATAGTCATACCTTGGAAGAGCATGTCTTGCATTTGAAACAGGTGTTCCAAGTGTTGCGAGACAACGAGCTTTATGTGAAGTTGGAGAAATGCTCCTTCGCCCAAGACGAAGTCGAGTTCTTGGGGCACAAGATCAAAGATGGTGGATTGATGATGGATGGGGCAAAAGTGAAAGCTATCCAAGAGTGGGAACCACCAACCAAGGTGACGGAGTTGAGATCTTTTCTTGGCTTGGTGAATTATTATCGAAGGTTCATCATGGGATACTCGGCAATAGCATCTCCATTGACGGACCTATTGAAGAAGAACAAAGCTTGGATGTGGGATGAGAAGTACCAAGTGGCGTTCGAGAGTTTGAAGAAGGCGGTTATGGAGGAACCGGTGTTGAGACTACCGGATGTGACCATGCCCTTCGAGTTACATACGGATGCACGGACTTTGCAATTGGAGGAGTTCTAATGCAAGACGGACACCCGATCGCATTCGAGAGTCGAAAATTAAATGAGACGGAGAGGAAGTACACGGTGCAAGAGAAAGAGATGACGGCAATCATCCATTGCTTGCGGATTTAGAGACATTATTTGTTGGGTTCGAGATTCGTGATCAAGACGGATAACATTGCCACGAGTTACTTTCAAACCCAAAAGAAGTTAAGTCACAAACAAGCTCGTTGGCAAGACTTCCTAGCCGAGTTCGACTACCAATTAGAGTACAAGCCGGGGAAGGCTAATGTGGTAGCCGACGCATTGAGTCGCAAGGCGGAGTTTGTGGCAATCACCCAAGCGCAATTCTTCCTCCAAGATCGAATCAAGGAAGGATTGGAACATGATCCTTTTGCCAAGAAGCTCGTGGCCTTAGCAAAAAATGGGAATACTCGAAGATTTTGGCTTAAAGGAGACATGTTGTTCACAAAAGGAGATCGGCTTTACGTGCCTAAGTGGGGTGATCTTAGACGGGTAATCTTGAAAGAGTGTCATGATTCAAAGTGGGCCGGTCATCCGGGGATCAAGAGGACGTTGGCATTAGTTGAAGGCACTTATTATTGGCCAAGGATGGAGGACGATGTAGAGACATTCGTGCGGACATGCCTAATTTGCCAACAAGATAAGATAGAGCAAAAGAAGTCCAGAGGCTTGTTGGAACCTTTACCTACGCCCAAGAGACCATGGGAGAGCGTTTCCATGGACTTTATCACATGCTTGCCGAAGTCGGATGGAAGTGGGAGTATTATAGTGGTGGTCGATCAATTCTCGAAGTATGGAACTTTCATTGCCGCACCACCCGATGTTACGGCAGACGATACGGCTAAGCTCTTTTTCAAGAATGTGGTGAAGTATTGGGGAGTGCCACATGTGATCGTTAGCGATCGAGATCCTAGATTCACATGGCGCTTTTGGTCTGAGTTGTTCAAGATCATGGGAACGGTGTTGAACTTCTCTACGAGTTTTCATCCCCAAACGGACGGGCAAACGGAAAGGGTGAATGCACTATTGCAGCTCTATCTTCGGCACTACGTAAGTGCCAACCAACATGATTGGGCAAAACTCCTTGATGTTGCTCAATTCTCTTACAACATGCAACGGAGTGAAGCCACGGGGAAGAGTCCTTTTGAGTTGGTAACGGGGCGCCAACCATTGACTCCCAATGCCTTAGCCGCATCATACGAGGGGAGTAGCCCGGCCGCTTACAAAACGATGAAGGAATGGCATGAGCAAGCGGACTTGGCCCGGGCATCATTAGACAAAGCGGCTAAGAAGATGAAGAAGTGGGCGGATGAGAAAAGGAGACACGTCGAGTTCGAGGTCGGAGATCAAGTGATGGTAAAGCTCTTGCCTCAACAATTCAAGTCATTGAGGAAGGTGCATAAGGGATTGATACGGAGGTATGAAGGCCCTTTCCCGGTGATAGGACGTGTTGGGAAAGTATCTTATCGGCTTCAACTACCGCCCAAGTTGAAGATTCACCCGGTCTTCCACGTTAGCTTTCTCAAGCCTTATCATGGAGACGAGGAAGACCCAGAACGGGGGGTGTCCAAGCGGGCACCAACAACGGTTGTTACTTCGTACGATCGAGAGGTTGAGGAGATCTTGTCAGATCGTACAATACGAAGACGAGGAGTGCCGAGCTACAAGGAGTACTTGGTCAAGTGGCGTGGGTTGCCCGATAGTGAAGCAAGTTGGGAAGCCGAAGACTTATTGTGGCAATTTACGGACAAGATCAAGAAATATCACAAGGAAGGCACGACGAGGACGTCGCGAGCTTAGGTGGGGGAGGATGTCACGACCCGCCTAATTGATACGATTATTTTCAATATTGATCGGGATTCCGGATTGTTCCACACTTGTCTTGAAAAACCTTGGATAATCTTGGAAGCTCATGGAAGATTTTGGAATGGGATGGAAGCTCTAGAACATCATGGAAGACCTAGAACCTCTTGGAAATCCTAGAAGCTTCCCATAGAATTATCTAGAGTCTTGTACATACTAGTATAAATAGGAGTTGCCTCATTTGCACAAGGCATCCAAGAAGTTCACTTGTAAAGCTCTCTTGTAAAAGTTCTAAGTAAGACAAAGTGTTTTCATATTCCACTTGTTCCGATCTTTGAAGCTTTCTTTAGTTGCATACATCGTTGAGTATTCGAGCAAGGCTGAGCTTAGTCGAGACTAAGTGCCGCACGGAAGACCTTGTAGAGACAAGTCCGTGACAACACGCTTCCTTTGTTTGTCCACCCCTCTTTTACAGCATCTTAGACCAAACTCATTTCCCAAACTCAGTCATCTCATCTCCAATTAATCGCCTTCATCAAACCATTTTTAACCATGAATCTGTTCAACCCAACCACCAAAACCATTAACCCATATTATTTTCATATCAATTTATGATTGGTTTAGGCTTCAAGATCTTGAATAATCAAGGTCATTCTTTCTTTTCTCTTTAAACTAAAACACAGCCACCTCAAATATACTTATCCTTTCTTTTTGTTTTATGTTAATCGAAACTTGATAAGCAAAGTCTCGGGTAGGGTATTTTTTTTTTTTTTTTTTTTTTGAACGAAAGAAAGAAAAACCATAGAAGTTTTGTTATTGGTTTTTTCTTTATACCTTTCGGATATATAAAGAAGTTAAGCTTCTAAAAGGTCTATGATGGGTTCTTGTTCACACTCTTAAGGTCTTTAAAGATTGGAACAAATAAGTGAACAAACTGAGATCTTTCTATTGTTCTTTCGTTTTTAGTTTCGAGGTGTTAATATTCGTTTTGGATAGTGAATGTTACGATGTAGATTAAAATAATCGTGTTTTTTTTTTCCTGCTTGGTATAACCGAACACAAATCACAAAAAACATTTTCTTCCTTTATCTTAGCCAAAAGACAACGCAAGATCGCAACCAGTTAAGTACAACTTCTAAGATCTTTAAAAAGATCTACGGTAGGTATATTTTTTTTGTTTTTGTGTTTGGTTTAAGATGTATGATGGGATATGTGTCAAACCTTTAAAATCTTGAAAGATCTAAGCATATGTTTGAATGATTCTGAGATCTTGGATCAGATGAGGAACCCTTCAATTAAAATACTTAGATTGATGTAACAAAGGGACATTATTTTCACCTCTCATCCGAAGCAACAAAATCAGTGCTGAGGTATCTGCCATTAATATTATGCACATCCCATGTTCTCCATATCATGACCACAATGGAGCCTTCATCACCCTCCTTAAGCTCATTCAATGTCTGATTTCGTACCTGCTTCTTGCTTGCCTTACACATAATGTTATAGCAACTGCAGATGGGAAGTATGATGCATATCATGACACAAAGGACTATTTATAGAACCACAGAAAGGCCATGAGACTTGGTTTCAATCAATGAAGCGAATATGGAATGAAGGTATGCTTTACCCTTACCTATTCCTAATTTGTAAATGGCAGGTACGGGAAAAAAAGTACAGGAATGGGTATGGGCCGGAAAATGAAGTGCATGAATGGGTTGGAAAACTGGAAGGGCTAAGTAGTGTAGTAATAGTATTTCATTAAGTAATAATGTAGGAGCAAATTAATGGCTTTAGACATTTTACCTTAAATGCTCTTAAAGTTCAAATTAAACCACTTATTTACATTAGCTTAAACCATTTATTTGAGTTTCTTGCCTCATACCATTAATTCTCACATTCAATATGGGAACTCATTCTTTATATATATATAGATGGTAACAATAACTATAGACTTTTTGTATTCCTTTGATAAAGGTCTTTTAGAGTTATGGTTGAGTTTGCTTATACTCTATTTTACATCTTGACCTTTCGAGTTCGTTTTCAAGAGACCAGCAATAGAAATAAATCACCATAACAACTAAGCCCAGTTTGATATCCATGAAAAAGCCTAATTTCTTTAAACCTAAGTACTTACAAGTTAGAAGTACAAACTCTCTCACACTTTGTTCATGTATCTTTTCTGCCAGCCAAAATTTTGGTCAAGCATCCTTTATGTACCTTCTTTGAGCAGAGCCTACCTACAAGTACAAAGACAAACACAGTTTCGTCATGTTTATTCGACACATATGAATCGATATCCTCGTAAAGGATTTCATCACACGACAAAATGTGAGTCCTTTGTTTCAACCCAAAAAAGTGACTCATGTTAGACCCTCTCTTAGTGGAAAAGTGTTTTTGCCTGTTAAAAGTCACCTAAAGTTGGTTCTAGCATAAAAAGAAATGCTATTTTCTAGTAACTCACACCGGAACTGATACAGTATGGTTAAACTACACAATCAAAACCACAATCTTTGACTATGTTAGACCATTTTGGGTCATAAAATGCGGTTATTTTACAACAAAAATGATACTAGCATGTAATGTTTAATCATATGAAAGTACGAAGTAAAACAATATCGACAACATGATATCTTAACCCCAACAAAACGATAGGAACCATTATTAGAAATTGAAATTTCTCTCGTTATGACTATAGTAGCTCACACACTCACACTCGTAAGACATGCCAGTATGTCATCCAAACACACTTCATTCATGTTTTATTTGGTCAACCAATTTCTTGATGTGGGAATTCTTCAATTGTCAACCTCTTCATCATTTTAGTATTATTGTCACGGAAATAAGTTGTAGGCCAGAGGATTTCTTGTTCTGCGAATTGTTTAGTTGTCAGCCTCTTCATTATGTTACTATTATTGTCACGGTAATAAGTTTTTGGCCAGGATTTTGATTTCCCTTTGTGGATGAAATCTAGGATTAAAGTACCTATTTTTGTACAAGATATTATCTTCTTTAGTCAATCTTGGATATCGACTACAATCAGAGATTTAAACTGTTATTATGTTGCACTTATTTCAAAAAATTTAAACAGTATATTACAAGTGCAATTAGAACTATGGCACGGGAAGTAAAGTAAAATTTTGAAGCAGTCTATTACAAGCATAATTAAAAAAAAATACTTCAATACACTAGCAATGATATAATACAAGGAGTTTAAGATGTGAAACATACCAATCACGTGTTAGCATGAAAGGTTGGGCGAATAGAATGTATTGCGGGGTAATACCAGCAGGAAAGGCGATCTCAGCTTGGGTGGGGTAGAGATAGCGCTCACCTAATGTTTCATGAACATCAATTCCTCCAGGGTCATATATCTCATAACGATATAGGTGCTCTATTACCCCTCTGGAAACTATGGGAGGATACCAGGAAGCGGTATGTGTAGTGCTAATAAAGCCATAAGTAGTATCCCTTATTGGGTCAAGGGGTCTCCCGCCACTGTTAACATAGCTTTCCAAATTGAAGTAAGTTTCAAATTGAGTGTTTCCTTGATGCCTTGTTTCAAATCCAAGATCGAAGACTAATTGATAGTGTTTTCTATCCCATCGATACACATGATTACAGCTATCCATATCTCCTAAACTGTCTCTGAACATGATGTGACAAAAAGGTTGAGTAACCGTGTTCCACCTGAGTATATAGAAGATGTGGCAAGAAAATTCATTCAATAATTGGTATCTAATATATGGTAGCTATCCTAGGGCCCTTGTATCTCAAACACTATCAATTTGCAAAGTCACCTAGGTTAACACTTAACAGTTGAAATTTTTTAACACAATTTAAAAAAAAAATTATATAAGGATGATATATAAATACCATAGAGGGTCCATAAAGACATAAAGTAGATGCAGGATATATAGAAATTGAAAATGTGCGGTGAAGGACAAAAACGTACAGTACATACCCAAAGCGTTAGCAAAACGGATCTTTAAAATCTAAATTATGCAGGAGTGAAATGATTTTCGATGTCCACACTGTATAACAACAACCACAATTTTTAGTTTTAACAAAGTAAAGATAAATTTTGGATAATATGTGAACACAAAAGGCTATACATTGCACCTGTAGAGTGCTTTCGAGGTAGCACTATTTGCTCCGGACAAATCTAATATCATCAACGATATCATCATATTATTGATAGTTGTCTAACAAGATATAAATGTTAAAACCAAGATATAAATGTTAATAATAAAAGATAGCACGATTATACACTTTTATTTCCGAAACCACCTATTTCAACAAGAAAATGGTCATTTTTCTCTTGTATCATAATATAGAAGGACAAACATTGTCGGGTTTTGATCAATACTTGGAGCAAACATATTAGCCAGTGGTGAGTTTACATCGGTAACACGATTGTCATTTTACAAATAAACAACAAAAAGTATAATTGATTCGATTATCTTGATATAGTGTTTGTGTGTGGGTTTAAAAATACGCAAAGAGTATAATAAAGGTATATGGAAGTATAATTGGTAGATGAAATTTAATGTATGTTGGTGGATAGTTGAAAGCCTTTAATGTTGGTCGTCAATAAACATTAAAAAATAATAATAATAATAATAAATAAATAAAAATAAATAAAAAGTTGGTTACTAACATATTCCCAAAAGGAAAAATGAAACTAAACATTCTTGAGTATCATCCAAATATAAACCCCACACAAATAAAACATACTTTCTTGTATCCAAATACAAACCCCACACAAATAAAAAATACTTTCTTGTATAAAAGATGAAAACATACATTATTATTAAAATAAAAAAAAATAATAAAAAAAAAAAATACATAGATTGTCTAACCTAAAACAAAGCAAAAAGGCAGTTGAGATCTATGAAGAACCCATACATGTTATAGAACCTATCAACCAATTATAGCCACCCATTTCTATTTTCCACATTTTTTTTTAAAACAACATATCTTGCAAACGGTAAATCTTCAAGCTAAAATAAATAAATAAATAAATAAAATAAAATAAAATAAAAAAACATCGCGACGAGAATCAAATCATCTTTCTATCGATATGCATTGTTATATACTTTCGACGAACTTTTTTTTTTTTTTTTTAAATTTTCGCCCAGAAAAATCATATATGATTTGTAAAAATCACATATGATTTGATTTTTACAAATCAAATGTGATTCTTACAAATCATATATGATTTGTAAAAAATCATATATGATTCGTAAAAATCACATATTTGATTTTAACGAATCACATAAGATTTTTACAAATCATATATGATTTTTTTGTGCGGAAATTTAAAAAAAAAGTTCGTCGAAAAAAAAATTCGTCGAAAATATATAACAATGTATGTCTATAGTAAAAATTGGTTCTACACGGATCTTTTGGTAAAAAAGGGTGAACGTTTATTTTTTTATTTTGATAAAAAAAATTAATGACTAAGATTGCTTGATTGGTTCTATGGTAAAAAATGGTTCTACACGGATCTTTTGGCCTCTCTAGATAAATCCACGAAACCCTTACACACACAAACGCATAGATTTTTTTAACCTCAAACAAAAACTCTAAAAAAAACACACACATTCTTTTAAGAATTAAAAAATATAAAAAATAAATAAAATCCCAAACTAAATTCTAAGTACCTTACACCAACAATTGATTTTTACATATTTCACAAAAAAAAATACACATATTATGACCACATTTGTAACTTGTATAAGCTACAGATTCATACGAAACTATTAGCAACAAACAAAAGCACAAGTTAAGTAAAATGAGAGTAGAAAATTAAAAATGAAATACCTTAAAAGCAGGTGAACCCATGTATTTTAACAACTTAACTTGAGAGGTTGGTGGTGGTTGTGTGAGGAACAAAAGTTGAAAGAAAGAGAAAAAGATGGGAAACCAACGTAGAGGCAAAAAGTTTGTGACAAGCGGTTGTTTCTCAAAATTGTGTTGAAACAAGAAGATTGATCAACGTTGATGTTAGGGTTTAGTTGTGTAACCTTACTTGTTTGTATTGAATATGTTAGTTGAATGTCAAACTTAACAACTTAAATGTCATTCATAAGTATGTGATCAAGTCATGTCAAACAAAGATCTTTCAGATTAATTTTGGAAAAAGTAAATGCACGTAATAAAACACACGTCGACATTTCAAAAAGTTCAAATAGGCATCTTGTTTTTTGTTTCCATGATGCTTGTAGCATTATATAGACGAGTGGTATCTTTTCTTGTAAGAGTGTTCTTGCCCGTCAAAAGTTGCCTACAAATGGTTTCTAGAAAAGACTAATATATTGTTCGCTGTAATTCGTAACGGAACTAATACAAAGTAATACAAAATAATAGCATTAGGTAATGTTTAATCATATCACAATGTATCCGCAACGTGATACTTCAATTCTCGTTATGACAATGGTGGCTACGAGTGATTCAGATACTCCGCAAATCAAATCCAGTGCATCCTTGTATAGTACTAAAGTGCTTTATAAAAAGTCTAAATGATTTCAAAGAACAAATTTACAAGCGGGAGTTCCGATTATGCCAAAGTTTCAATATTGTAACTTAAATCAATGGTTTTGAAGACCCATTCCTCCAATACCAAGGGTTGATTCATAGGTTCTTTTGGTTGTTGCTTGAAGTATTCCTAGAAACGGGTAGTTTGTGATCCGAGAATATAAGAGGTGAGCTTGACATAAAGCATGAGGAAATGAAGGAAGATTGGATCAATGATCCTTAAACAGTGTTAGGATGCAGTGTGCAAAATTGATGGGGCTTATGAATGGATCATTATAATGCCTAATAAGAGGTTTCCTGGCTTATAGCAGAAAGCAAGTGTATTTCTATACTACATTCAACGTATTTAATTATTCAAATAAAACTTCGAGTTCAAAGCTCATATCAGGTTTTGCATCGTCCTCTGATTACTGCATGCAACAAGATATATTTGTAAATTCCACCGAGTGATATCTATTCATTCATCACTTGTAGTAGGTCACTCGACCCGCACGTTAAAACTTGCGATTTATGGTTTTTGACAGTGGAATTATAGTATGGTCAAGATCGTCTAAAAACTGCTCATATCCAACGCCTAAAATAGAACAAAAAGAGTGACTTAGAATAGGGAAGTGGCATAGCTAGGGATGGCAAAAAAAATACGTACCCAATGTAGACCCGATCTCCAAACCCGATTTGACCAGGGAACCGAGTTGACCGGGGATGGGGAATCCCCTAAAATATTAAACCGGGGATGGGGCGAGGATGGGGATAACATAAATCCCTGAACCCGGCCGCGACCCCGATCTTGCTAGCGCATAATTATTTAAAATTTATATGTTTTATCCGTACTCGATTAACTTGTATATGTACATGTACATATGTTTATGAGTATCGACATGTATGTTTATATGCATATGTTATATTTATAGGATCAAACACATTTAGATAAAAAACTAAAAGTACCAATTACATATTACTTAACTATTTTGTTCAAATACACATATGATACATATTGTCATTATATTATATTTGATGTTACAATGTTTACAACGCTTTATAGTTGAATTGAAATTGTAATTAATATAACTATGTGTGGTGTACGTTTGTTGAGGTACTTTATGAGTCAAAATTCTTCATATTTTTGACGAGTTGGTTGAATTTTTATGTTATTTTATAAGGGTGGAGAATCCTCGAATCCCCGTGGGGATCCCCGATCCCCATTGGGGATGTGGATGTAAAGCAATTCCCCGATGG
Organism: Artemisia argyi; assembly: GCA_030686995.1. Classification (NCBI taxonomy): domain Eukaryota; kingdom Viridiplantae; phylum Streptophyta; class Magnoliopsida; order Asterales; family Asteraceae; genus Artemisia; species Artemisia argyi. The sequence continues at coordinate 21,512 of JARVZY010004373.1, forward strand.
GGATGGGGATGAAGAGTGCAAAATGGGGATGGGGATGGGAAGTACTATCCCCGACATTCCCCGCCCCGTTTCCATCTCTAGACATAGCCTAAAGTTAGCAAAATGGGCCTAACGGGTCATTTTAGTATGGGGTGGGCTGACCTGAGTACTTTTTACCCGAACTTTCCAACTCTGTTATAAACAATTAGTGTGTCAAATAATGATTAATTTTTTCTAGTGAAATGATAGAAGAGGTTTTACGAACTGATATTTTTCGCTTTGAACGACTTCCAACCCGTTTGACTTTTGCTATTTTTATATTTACCCATTTAACTCACTCATTAGTACTTTGGTAAAAATTATCAATTTTGTGGGTTGAAAGGTTGAACTATACCGTTGCATGGTAATATTTTTAGCTCGATTTTCTATCTCTCAGTTATATGTGTTCACATCTACTACAGTGAATCCAGCCGTTACAAATCTTCTGAGAAGTAGAACAAACACTGCAGAAAAACCTATGATATTAACATGACCTGAAGAATGTAAACGAATACAATGAACACAAAAAATCTACAAAATCATTACAGTGCCATCTCCATGGAAATAGAAGTTCTCACTAATAACATGATTCTTGTTCACTAGCATAGCCTGCAAAATGGCCATAAAAGTATGGAAAACCCTTCCATTTATTGCACAATATATACATTTGAGTAACAGTGCCATAAGATGTTTGGAAACTCACTTGAGCATAGTCCCGAATAGCATAATCCCGTAAAAGAACGTAGCCATTAGGCTGCAAAATTAATATGCTATCCAGAAACTTGATAGATAGGCAAATTGGAATAGGTAACAAACTTTAGTTAATCTTTTATTTTGGGGAACCAACTTTGTCTAACCGAGAAATACACACAAACTTTTAAAATTGTAGATTTTCAGTAGCTAAAAAAGGTCAACATGGTCAGAGTTAGAATCATATGAAACGTATAAATTTGACTTTAATAACCTATTACCGTGAGTCAAACTATTTGAAAATATGAGTATTCTAGTAAAATGGCGATTGTGTTATAAGTTTAATAGTTTTACTAGGCAAAAACCCACAATTACCTTAAACAGATTTAGACCAAAGGCGGTTACCTTTTTATCCAAATTATGCGTAAATATACAAAAGTTCATCAGATATGACCTTGAAAACATGTCCTATGTTTTGTATCACAATGGTCCTCTTTTAGAGTTCAAAAAGTTATTCAGATACTTTATTATAGTAAGAGGATTTACATCAAGGTGGTAGGTAAGCGGGCAACAAGCTGCGCCGCCACCCCTTTCGGAATAGCAAACCCTATTCTACTGAAAACATAATCGTGACCACTCGGGACCGATATATTACTACGAACAATCTTACGAACCCGATCCCAGAAACGCACAGCTTCAGGGGCTAAGGAACCAAAAGTGTCAAATGCAAAAGGAACAAACACGTGTTGATTATCGGATCAGGCTTTATCATGTTTGTCCACTTTCTTCATCTCAACCTTCAAAACAGCTTGCCCAGCCGTAAACCCATTGCCCCGAAGATCCACAAGGGGGGACACACCAGTGAGGTCCACACAAGCATGTTTCCCTCTGCCCATCCAAAAACCAAAACATCAGGGGGCCGCAGGGAGGACCTCCCTTCAGTAGGGTCTGTAAGGAAATTTACTGAAGCTTCCTTTTTTGCCGAAATCCCCGCCCTCCGAAAGACATCAAACAACACATCCCGCACCAAGTCGTGACGATACTTAAACCCCGGGAGCTCTTTGCAGCGCACCGCATGTTCCCCAAACTTGTCCAAGGCGACCTTATGACACAACTTCTGTACTTTCATATAATGTAAAAATCTGCATGATATTTTCAGTCTTTATCTACAACTTTTGTACTTTCAGAAACCCTAATCAGAACCATGATAGTGTAAAGACCTGCATAATATTATTCGGACTTTATCTACAACTTGTTTATTTTCATAACCTCCGATGAGAACCATGATAGTTGAAAGAAAACACCGCCCTTGTTTGGTTTTTTCTCATGGCCAATTATATGTTGCACTCTCATGAGCAAGAGCAAGCGAAAATGCAAAAGTGCTTATAAGACCACCTGTTTTTGGCACTCCTAACAACATCAAAGAAACTAAAAATGTTACCTATAATGATAATTTCAATTTTTCCTTTTAAAGTTGTGGATTTTACTGTAACACCCCCAAAATTTGGTACAGCGGAAGACTCAACAAGCTTTAGGGGTGCTACGGGGATTGGTATCCAACACAAGACATAAAAGAACGAGATAAAGTAAACGTAAGAAAAATGCAACCGCACGGGGTTTTAAAGTTTACATTTATCCCAAATTCATCCAAAGTCAGGCCCAAAAGAAATAAATATAGGTCCACAATTATATATCAGAGTTTTAGAAAATAGATCCATAACAAGGTGCCATAGCCAAGCCTCCAATCCAAGCATCCAAGGGCATCACTTAATTACCTGAGAAAACGCGCTAAAAGTCAGCTTTAGCTGGTGAGATCATAGGTTTGAATTCATGACTAATTAGAGTGGACATATACGCAAAAACGCTTGCTAGCTAGACTAAGCCTCAATCATCCAACTAAAACAAACCAACCAAATCTAATCAACCTTATAGGTGCACGCTATAGCTCAAATCAATCAAATCAATAGCTTACCAAGTTCACGACTAGGCCTCGCTCCATAACCAATCCAATAGCGTACCTAGTTCGGGACTAGGCCTCGCTCAACAACCAATCAATAGCTTACCTAGTTCGGGACTAGGCCTCGCTCTATAACCAAATCAACAGCTCACCTAGTTCAGGACTTGGCCTCGCTCTATAACCAACCTAGTTCTATAAGCATAGCAAGTTTTTATTAAACAAAGCGATAATAGTCCACATAAAACAATTTGCACGTTTCTCACCCCAAGTATTGAAAACAAAGTTCAAGAGTAAAAGTGGGGCTATTACTCACCTCAAGTCCAACAATCAGCAAAGGAAATCGATAGATGAAAGACGTAAAGCAACTCAAATAACGGCAACTACAGACTCGGCACTTCCTAACAATATAAACGCGTTCAGAATCATTTCCTCAAAGATCAAATATTCCCAATCCCGAACATATTCCATTTTACTTTCCAAAAATCCATTTCTCGTATTATCCTCATATTAATTTGGAGTTTGATGTTTGGTATCCATGCGGGTGGAGGGTTGACACTACTCAAACCAAGAAACCACAATGAAAAGAATAATAAAACAATCTATAGGTCTAACATTAGCCCAATATATTATTTAAATAAATGATCGATTATCAAATCCGTCGATTTGGTAATCCCCCATATTTATTTACGTAATATATCACTCTAAGATTATACCCAACCTAAATCATATAGCACAAAGAATACTATATGGTAAGTATCGTAGTCAAATAAATTCCCTATATATATCGTCAAATTTGCCAAATTCGTCAATTTAGCCAACTCCACGAGATATTTAGTAATTCATCATTCCAATACACGTACCATAACCTATGGGAGTCGTAGGATACGATGCCCATTAATATACTCATTTTATATAGCTAAATAAACCCTATTTAACCCGTCGATTAAATAAGTTACGTAATTATAGAAAATGGATATATTAATCGTCATATATCCGTGACAACACAAAAGTCACATAATAAAATGAAGTCCACTTGGACTTAAGTGACCACAACCCCGTATAACTCGATGGTTTTCCTAATTTATTAAAAGAAATATTTTAATTTAATAATTATCCAACGTATTAGATTTCGTCATCATTTATATTTATTTATTTATAATAACGCTCCCGACATTTATTACACTATTCGCATAGTACAATAATTATCGTCACGTTATTATAATGTTTACTCGTGATCGTTTTATTATTAACATACGCATTTATATATATATATATATATATATATATATATATATATATATATATATATATACACACGTTTTTCACGTCTATATATACTTATATAGACGGTTATATTACCAATAATATTATTACAAGTTTTATTATTAACATTTGATTATAATTATTTATCGAGTCATATGAGTTGGTCACATGTCCGAGTCATCACTCTCGGCTCATTGTCGAAGTCCAAAAACAAAATAACCAAGTCATAAACAAGCAATCCAACTCCGTCCAAATCAATCCCAAATCACGTGCTACAACAATAGGGTCCGACTACGTCACCCGACTAACCTATCTCCGTCAATCTAGTTAACCGTCTCACAATCGGTTCCCAATACCACTTCGTCAACACAACTCCATAATTAAATATTCCAAGTCCAAAAGTACCATGATCAAAATAATAACAATCTCGACAACAAAAATAATCCGACAATCATAAACGGCAACCAAATAACATAACACATTTACAGGTTGATTTACCAAGTCAACCCGGGTCAAATATTAAACCACAGGAAACGTGATATCACCCGATACCTCTTGGGTCTCGGCTTGCTCCATACGAGCCAACCAATCGGACCATAGTGGTCACATAACAACCCATGTATCAACAATATTCGACCGGACCCCAAAGGGTCACGGTCTTGCTCATGTCCAGCCAAAACAAGCCAAACGGACCTCATAGGTCGTCGGCCAAAACCAAACAACAACAACAAGATATCAACGAGGCCATTGGGTCTCAACATGGCTAACGAGCCATCCAAAACACGACTCCGAGACCCCTTGGGTCTCGGCTATGCTCAAACCGAGCCTTAAATCCACCAACTCAACATCCCAAATATCAAATCCTTCCACCAATCGACATCAAATCGACCCACTCGGATACCAAACCATCAAATCCTTAACAAAACTTCATTTCCCATTTGTAAAACTCAAAACCCAACAAAAACAACCCGTGTACACACGGATTTAAGCATGAATCGAGGCACACAACAAGGATGTCGTGGCCACTCACCTTCCACACGGTGATGTTAAAGTGGTGGTGGTAATTCGTACGTGAGGTTAAAGAAGGTTTTAGGACGCGTGATTTATACCAAAAGATAGATCGGGATGAGGTGGTGATGATGGTGATGTTATTTTGTTTAGGAGGGGGGCGGTGGCGGCGATGATGGTGTTTGAAGGTGGCGGTGGTGTTTATATTTCAAAGAGAGAGAGAGAGAGAGTGTGTGAAGGTGATGAGGGTGATGGTTGTGTTTGCTTATCCAGGTTCACAAGGACGATTTTTGTAGTTACTATATAATAATAATAATAATAATAATAATAATAATAATAATAATAATAATAAGAATAATAATAATAATAATAATAATAATAATAATAATAATAATAATAATAATAATAATAATAATAATAATAATAATAATAATAATAATAATAATAATAATAATAATAATAATAATAATAATAATAATAATAATAATAATAATAATAATAATAGTGGTAAGGTGGGTTAAGTAACTTAGGTGTAGAATACACGGACCAAACCCGAAACTCATTTAAAGTAAAACGACTCTCCCGAACCGAGCTCATTCCAAATATCCAAAAATATAGAATAACCGAACCAAACATTTAAAATATATAAAAATTGTTAGGTTATCCTAGTACCGGAGTCAATGTAGTGCCAAATAAATATCTCAAAAATAAATCATCACGAATATACGAAACCAAACCAATAATTAATAATCAAATTCCATAAATAACGC
>JARVZY010004374.1:0-27219 GCA_030686995.1 Artemisia argyi
TCGGGAGATAAGAGCTATATCTAAAGCTAATTGTTTGGTATTTTGAATACAAAGGTAGCATGTTCTTCACTTTATTCGAATGTTTAGCGTCTTAGCTCATGTGTCAGTGTGAACTTTCGTGGTAGGCCACACTATTAATATGTTTTGGGATATCATTTACAGGTTTAAACATTTGGATTAGGAGTAGGTCATGTGTCTAGAATCTGTTCTCATGAAAATCATATACCCAGACTTGACTTAATGCATGTATTTTGAACGTTTGCCATTTTGATTGACCTTCAATCACATGTGTATCAATGTGCGAACTGAAATTTTTTGTCTTGCACTTTTTATATGCAAAACAATCTTTTGGAACATTGAACAGGCTTGCTATTGGTTCATATCATATGTTGGAGTGTTAGACAATCATATACTAATATAATATCAATGACAATTCTATAAAGCTTTATAATGCAATATTGTAAACACTCATTTACGTGACCATGGCCTTGTGTTTTGCCATCAACATATTTCATTTCAATGTATAGATATACTTGTAAAATTTCAAGAAACCACCATTTTGCATTTTATTATGACAGAAAGTTAACGAAATACAATGGTTGTAGTCAGTGAAGTTACAATTTTGGGGGGTCTAAAACACAAGGACTTACAAAGTTATTTGGTTTTACATATGCTCAAGTACAATTGTTGTTTTGCAATGAAGTGGAAAGTACTATAGATGAAACCGTAGTTCACTTTCACTGATCCTCAGCCTATGACATAGGGCTAGAGCTGCCATAACAGATGGATTAGTTATTTGGTCAAAATAGGTTTGTGTCCAAAAGAGTAACTTTCTAAGTATAGGTAAAAAACGTGTCTGGTGAGGTTGGGTTGATCTGACAAGACTCTTTCAAATTTTAGAAGGAATTAATATGATGTACGCAAAGTAATATTAAGGTAATACGGCACTAATACATTAATCAGGCTCTATAAACTAATCTATTTAGGAGGTTTTCTTTGGTTGATGAATTTTTTGTTTTACCCGTTATGAATAAAATACAACTCAAATTGACATGTTTGCATATAAATGGAGCTAAATTGCCACCTGTACTTTGGGCAACTAGGTACTTTAGCTTCAAAGTTCTTCACCAAAAGGGAACATTGCATAATTGAGACACCCCATATTAGAATATATATATATTTTTAGTTTCACGAGACTGAGTGATTACTTATTAGCATCAACATTAAGTTTGATGGTTCATTGCTTCATCAACAAGATTGTTAGTTGCCAGCTATGTGATCAATTTTTATATCTATCAAAGCTCTACTAGTTTGGTTGCTGGATATACTCATGAAATATAATTCCGTTCGACTTTTCACATATGTACAGGACAAAAGTGAAGGCATTTGGAATCAACGCAGAGAAGGGGATGAACAGAGAGCCGTTGCATGAGGTCTAAAGAGTGTTGAAAAGTCTGTGATCTGCTATATGATATGGTAATCTAACTTGAGTTGGGTTCCTTCTTGAACAATATGATCAGTTTTGTTTCTGATAATCAGTTTCAGAGTGTTTGTTTCAGGATAGGCGGTGACACATGATCATGTACGATATGTTTGCTCTTAAATGATTAGTATGCTAGTATAGCGTTTACATGTACATGTAATCATCCGTTACGTTTGAAGAATGATCTACTGTAATATATTACATTCGTAAAAATATACTGTGATGTATTATGGTTGATTGAAAAAATCAAATACTATGTTTGTATGTGATGCTAAGCAGATGCATATCAGACTTGCTGACTTTCAGCTCCTGTGTTTGCCACTATGTTCGCCAAGTGCGAATTCCTTTGTAGTACTGAATGCTTCTTGTGGATGTACAATGATATATATATATATATATATATATATATATATATATATATATATATATATATATATATATATATATATATATATATATATATATATATATGGGCTATGCACTCTTTAGTTTAAACGGGCAATATATAGGGTGCACTTGGGCACCCATTTCACCCAAACCAACTGTTACAGCTCCTTGAATTATCGTAGATTGAGATACGATACAACAATCAGATTACATGTATTTGTCAATGGAAAAAGTCAAAATTCAGTGATTGTTGCAAGTATATTTCTTCTGCTATAATTCACACGAAATTCAGTTCACAATATATGAAAGGGTAAATTACACCGTTGGTCCCCAAAGTTGGCCCTGTTTTTACGTTTGGTCCTCTGTTCTAGGGTTCCACGGGAATAGTCCCGATAGTGTGCTTTTTCACTCCCGTTTGGTCCTAACACTTACGTTATACGTAACTGGCGTTACTTTTTCTCATTAACTATGACACATGACTTGCACACGATGGGTGTTTTCGTCTTTACGTCCAAAACCCCATTACAACGTTGGTCCTTGACATTTCTTCAAAACCCCACCACCATAACCACCAGCACAACCACCAGCACCACCAGCACCTCAAACCACCACCACCACCCACCAACATTAGAGAAATTAAAAAACACTGCAAGGAATACGAAACTAGTAGCAATGCTTGTGACCTATCACTATTTGGAATGATTTCTGAGATAGAGGAAAGTTCCTCGTACATACAAATGATCTTTTCTAAGTGTATTTTGTGGTACTAGTATTCTGAACCAATATACATTACTGACTTGAAGTTCTGTTTTTCACAATAAAAGAGTGGTGTATATAGAAAGCTTTATACTGCAGAAACTGTACTAGAATATATCACCATTTCATCACATAGTTCAAATTTGTAACAGCTTTTATTCAACATCCATTGAGAAACACATTTTTTGAGCTCAAATAAATCACAGTGTGGTCTATAGTCTATTGCAGGCTAGTTAGTTGTTAAGACTTAAGACTAATGACAAATTGGTCCCATAGAAATCATTTGGTAAAAACCCATTAAGATACAAACTTCGTTGTTCATTCATGCTTGGTGCTAAGTTAGCCAACATTTTTTGAAAAAACCATGGCGTAAAATTGTATAAACACAAAACAAAAAATTGGTGTTAAAATATAATCCAAAAATGTATGCCAAAATTACAGCACACACATATCATTAAGGTTTATAAAGACCGCATCATAAGCATATAGTCCAAAGATACCACCCGCCACCAACACTGGAACCCACCACCACTAAATCAGATGGGTGGTGGTGGTGGTGGGGATGGTGGGTGGTGGTGGGGTTTTGGGGAAATGTCAGGTACCAACGGTGTAATGGGGTTTTGTATGAAAAGACGAAAATACCCATCGTGTGCAAGTCACATGTCATACTTAACGAGAAAAAGTAACAACCGTAACATATAATGGAGGTTTCAGGACCAAACGGGAGTGAGAAGCCCACCATGGGGACTAAAACAAAGTGAGCCCTAGAACGAAGGACCAAACGTACAAACCGGGCCATCTTTGAGGACCAACAATGTAATTTACCCTATATAAAAATAAATAAATATGTAGGGTCAAAATGGAAGTCAGAAGAAGTTAGTTAAAGTAGTGATGACGTGGCATTATGATATCCTCTGACAAAGAAAAAAACACATTATCCACTGAAAAGAAAAAGAAAAGAAGAATCCAAATGAGAAGCAGAATGGAAACATACAGAAATGACCACTGCTTCTGCTTCTGCTCTGCCTGCCATTTCCCCTAACCCCCCCTCCATCGGCGCAGTTAATCTACGCTCCGTTAGCCACCACGTTACCTTCTCCTCCAATCGCCAGCGCCATCTTTTTGCAGCACGAGGTTTGTACTTTTGTTTACTTTTCATATTCATATGTACATTTCTAATGTTGTAAACTAGCCATAAAATGCATACTATAATGTTTTCACTTTGCAGATACTATAATGCATACTATAAGTGGTCAAATAATAAGTTCAGATAGCCAGTTTAGGGACAACGGCAATATAATTTTAATTATGGGATTCTTTAGCGTCATGCAATCAGAATTTGGTGAACGCCGAAACAACTAGTTATCAGATTACCATAACATATTAGCATCTAACAGAAACGTCTGAAGTGCGTATTAGTATTGTTATATTCCATAGTAATAATCCCGCATCACGTCCTAGCTTTTACCAACAATGCCAAACATCCGATAAGAGGTTTACGTGAGTTTAGACTTTAGATGTCAGGTGACTTGCTTACTAATTACCATATATATAATAAACACATTTTGCTTGTAAGCTTATTTCAAAGAAGTTGAAGCCCTTTCATATAAGCTAGTCCCCCAAAATAGCAGACTATAACAGCTTAAATAAGCTGATACGCATAGGCTTTCTGCCTTCATTCAGACACTCCAAAGTGCTTATTAGCTATACCAAAACTCAGTAAGCTGATAAGTTGTTTAAGTAGACCTACCAAACACCGGCTAAATGTTAATAGTAGAAAAATTCTATATGCTGACATTGAATATCAAATAATTTTGAAAATCTATTGCAGTAGCAAATGACTCTAAAGCGACTGAAGTGTCTCCCGATCGTACCATTGAAAAGTCTGAGGCTGACAAAATCGTTGATGGTATGGAGTTTGGTGAACTATGCAATGAATTTGAATGCATAAGCAGCCCATCTGTTGAAGCTACTGCAAGACAGCTTGTTCGCGACATTCTAGAGCTTCGGGAGGGCAATCGTGCTCTTGGAACATACGCCTTATCAGTTAAATATAAGGTAATTAAATATGATACTAAGAGTGTTCTGAATTGACAGTTTAAGGTTTCCATTTAAACCCTGTTGGTAATGGAGCTAAATATTTATTGTGTTACTGAATGCAGGATCCAGTTAGAAGTTTTACTGGGCGTGAGAAATATAAGAGACCGTTATGGTCAACCGATGCACTAGATAAACCTAATGCGGTGGGATTTATGTTCCGTTTAGAATTGTCTTCTTCTAGTTAACATTTGAAATTTTGAATTAGAATTGATGCAAAATTAACTTGAACTATGTTACTTAGTAAAGTGCTAGAAGAACTGGGCGGGTGTTTGGGATTCTGCTTAAATAAGTGCTTATCTGCTTCAAAATCAATAGATAAGTAGTTTTGAGTGTTTGGATAACAATGCATATCTGCTTATTTTACTCTAATCAGGTAAGTACTTTAGAATAAGCAATCACAAACACCACCTCTGCCACTATTAGTACTACTCATCTAGGTCGCATTTTCAACGTGTTAATATGAAAACAGGTCAATACAAGCTGTATTTGTTTGATAATAGTTAAATGCAAAACAGATAAAACCTAAATATTTAACGGTTCAAAATGGTTTTAACACTATGTCTTAAATCGTTTACCATTTGAAGATTCATACTTTATAAAGTAAATATTTACAAAATTGAAATGTGATCCGCTGGCGAGTCAGCCCAACCTGACTAGTACATCAAAATTACCCATTTTGACCGGTATATTCTGGCCTGTCTGTTTTCGCAGAGTGTGCAGGACATGTCGATGTTGTCTACTAGTGTACTGAATATAAAGTGGACTTTAAAAGGGAAACCTAAGAACCCGCTAGCTAGTGTAGGAGGACCAGTGATACTTAAAGTCAACTCTCGGTTTACACTTAATCAAATCAGTGGTCAAGTTACCGAGCATGAAGAGGCTTGGGATTTATCTTCATCATCAACCATTGCTCAGGCTTATTTCTGGGCATCACGCCGTTTGTTTTCTACAATCGAATCTTCAAAAGATTTCTCTGATTCTCTCAAGAACTTTTCAAGTCGTTTCTCGCCAAAGAAAGAAAATTTGGAAATCTATCCAGATCCCTCTGGCGATCCTACAAAGGTACCTTTTTTTTTTTTTCTTTTTTTTCTTTTACATATCAATATATCATTTCATTCTACATTAACCTTGCTAATCATCATCATTAGTAAATGATCCTAATCACATTAATTGATTGTTAAGCTGAATAACCTTTTCGGTTTATTTGATGTTTTATTACAGTTCTTCCAGAATCAGGATGACTTTCAAAGGGATGCCTACCAACTAGGTTTGTTTCTTGCGCTTCTGTACTTTTTAGTACAGTTTTTGAGGGAAACTTTGTAAAATCACTCTACTTATAACATCAGGTGTGTAAAATGTAATTATTGCTACCTTAAATCTTTCTATATAAAAGAAATTTTCTGTAAGATATGCCTGTGATTTTTTTTTCTAGTAGAATGAGCATATTTCCATGTACAAATCTTCATGTACATCCATGCACGCGTGTACCTTAACCTGCGTATGCATATTCACGTGTTGCTCTGTCTGCCCTTATTAGAATGAGGTTAACTGCGTACATATACCCTAATTAAACTACGTATGCATACTCACGTAATGCTCCGCCTGCCTTATTGTAAAGTCATTATGATTGCATACGTATACTGCTAACCTAAGTATGCATACTCACGTATTGCTCCGCCAGCCATAACCAAACAACTATTGCATATGTATACCCTAACCTACATATGCATACTCACGTATTGCTCCATATTATAATGAGGTTATGAAGATTTTCCGGTTAAGAAAGTTTATTCTTGTTAGCCATATGCACTTTTTATTAGCATACTTTTTTACCCATTATTCCCCTTAAATATCAAGTGTAACCCAAACAAGAATAAGATCTGAACTTCATATCTAGTATATTTTATTTATTGAACATAACCATATAACATGGTTACAACATGCTCGGTTCCTGCCATTTCCTAATACATTACCATTTTAGTAGCCATTATAAACACCATCAAAATGAAAACCGGGCCACATGTACGACCTGTTGAAGAAATGTATGTACGACCTGATGAAGGAATGTCATGAGCACCAACCTCATATATCCTCCCTGTCTCTTCATCCTTTACTTTGATGTTCGATGAGCCTGAAACAATGACAAAACCAACATCATTTATACCATCCTCCAACCCATTCAACTATGGTAAAACTGATAGAAATGAGAGAAGACTACATACAATTATACTCTGTCCATCCAATAGTATGATCTTCCATGTTATAAGTTACCAGCTTATCTGTTAGTACAACATCTGCGTTCAAGACAACGATAACAAATTACCAACAAAAGTTTGAAAATATCAAGCTAAACCGTTTAAAGACGTCATAAATTCTATGGAATTTCACGGCTAACCTCCCAGCAAGGTCATGTCTCTTGGCAAATGTGGAGTCATGCCAATGCTCAGAAAACCAATGCACCAATCTTTATTCTGATAATACGGTCAAAGATGACACATACAACCGTTACATATGATAATAAAAATAAATTTCCTTATTAAATCTGACCATATACCTGAACTCTAAAGAGGTATTGATGGGGATACACTTTCAACTGAAGCGAATCAGCAAAATGAAACGTGACGACTGGAAAACCATCATCAACACTGCGATATCAAAGTTAAATTAAAATGTTGATACATCAAGCCATCAGATAAATTAAATATAAATCATAGTATATGAAGTTTCTAAATTAAGAAAAAAAATATAATAATCAAGTAAAACAACACTTACTTTCTGCTGTAGTTAATACACTTGAAGACGTCGTTAATTCTGTGAAAATAAGCTTTTGGTTGTGCGGCCATTATCTAGGTTACAAGTATAATGAGATTATAGTGACGGGTAAATTTTTTTTTAAGAATATCTCACAATGCCACTTACCTTTTCTGTTAGTTGGTTGTAAACTCTATCGGGAAAATAAGCCAGTGTCGTACCACTATCAATTATTGTTTCACGCTTTGATGGAGTGTGTATAAAATCACCACCCACGTCAATGGCCATCAACTCAATATTAAAGTTTGCACTAAATTGTAGATAAAACAATCATCAAAATTTATCATACATATATGTTTGAAGAACAGAAAACACCGCTTTTATTAAAAAAATATTGACGAGTGATCTTCATCGCACGTGGAGACTCAAACAATAGTTCATAATTGTGCGTAAACCAAATAAAGAACATAATATAGATTCTACTATACGTCGCGTAAAACAAATGTCAAATGTCAAAGCTAGGTTACTTATAAAAGATATAAACGCTTGCTTACTCATTAGGCATGATTGGTGTTGTATGTACTTTTGGCTCCACCACTTCTCCAATGGCATAGATCCCGCCTTTATAACCCGACAAGCAATGTGAGAACGTTTTTTTTACCTTTTTTGCAGAAGCAAGTTGTGAAATTATGGAAGATTTTGATTGCCCAAACCCTAGTATCCCATCTAGGGCTTGTTCAGGTGCACCTTGCCCTAGTGGTCGGGATCCACACCTATCTTGGAAAATTTAGAAAATTAAACTTTGAATCATATGGCAATTTCTAGCAAATACCAAAAGTTGCAGCATATGTAAAAGTAACCAAGAGGATGTTTGGCATTGATACTCCTTATTTTTAAAGCACATAAGCATTTCGAGTGCTTGGCTAAATTGCTTATGTGTTTATTTTATTATGTTGGTAACTACTATATTTAACAATTAGAAGCAAATTAGTATTAATAAGCAATCCCAAACACTCCTGAACTTTGGGCTGAAATATGTTTTGAGCAACCATCTGAGTTGTCACCAATGAAAAAAGTAAACAACTTCGTATAAATCGATTAAATTTACAGACACGTCAAATTGTACAGAATCCCTTAATCTGAAACTTTTTAAGTTCTGCGGTTTCATGGGTGAAAATAAGGATGGTTACCCAAACAAAAAATCAGACGAAATTTGGTTACCTTTTATGCAATAAGCCAATAACCATTACTCGTATTAGATTATATAACTCCATTTCTTATAAACTCCTTATTAAAGTAATGTAACAATTAACTAACCCGAATGAAATCCTCCCTTTCATACTATCCGTTTGAAGGTTCCCAGATACTCTATCAAGTTGCACCGTATCTCTAACAAAGTATCCTCTTGTTGAACTCCCATCACCATATGTAACAAGATACGGACATCGTGACCCTATAAGACAGTTAAATGTGGCTGAACAATAATCTTCACCACAAGTAATCACTTTGGCACTCGAGGAATTCCGAGGATCGTATAGCGGCAGTGGGATCTGGAAAAGGGAATCAAATAGGAATGTAAATGAATATTTTTTTAAATTAACGGAATAAAATTTAGTCAAACTATCTTGAAGAAACATACTCCAAGATCGCTTTCCCCGGCACAATTTATCCATAGGATATCACTCCCTGTATCGATTTGCACGTAATATTCCCTTGGTGGAGTACCGATTTTGATCTTGGTAAAATAGAGCCTATAAACACCATAGACACAAACATTAAAACCTTATAAATTAAACTAATCAGATACAAACAAAAATCATGTTCTTCCATACCTTAAAGCACTACAAATTAAAACAAGTGTAGAGTATCTAAAAGATCCCGATCGTTATGAAATATAGTTAATTTTGTTGTAACTCATTGTAAACAGCTTATATTTTTTTTGAACGGCACTTTATCTAAACAGCTTATATTAATTTAGAACCAAATAATCAACTTACTGATAAAAGACAACACATTTCACCAAACTTGTAAATTTGACACTACAAAAGAATAATCACATTGATAAAAAAAAAAAAAAAAAAAATGGTTTTAAACTGCTTATTCAAAACAACTTAAGGGGATGTTTAATTTGTTTATATAAGCTTATTTTTCTGGCTTATAAGTTTAATGAATTTTTGAAAACCTTATAATCTCAATTTTTTGGGCTTATAAGCTTATCAATTTGAGCTTATGAATTAAATAGTACTAGTATGTCATAAGCCCATAAGCCGAAAGAATAAGCTCATACAAACACCCGCGCCCCCTTATTTTACTCAAATTGGCTTTTCTAAAAACCGCAATTATGTTTATCCCAAAACTATACCCAAACATGTCTTATTACTTCTTGATTAACATAAACAAGTCTTTTCTAATAAACCCCTACAAAAACCCAATAAAATTAGGGTTTTTTCTTATCAAAACCAAAATGATCATTTTAACTTTTAAGGTTACAAAAACACAATTTTTAAAACAAAATGACACTAAAACAATGAAAAAAAACCACATTTTTATATCATATAAACAAAAATTAAAAATAATATACTAAGACATAATTGTACTGTATGAGTGCATGTGTGTTTGTAAAGTAGTACAGAAAACTTACCCAGTGGAAGTAGGGTTGTTGGCACCACCAATAGGGAGGTCAACAGCGGAGAGAATTCTCCGGTGGCGGTAAGAATCATGTTCTTTATAAACTGTTAAATTTTTTTTACTGCCACTAAACTTATGATGCACCTTAAAAACCACATTTCCAGATACCCAAGACCCCATTTGAACAACAATAACCAAAACACAAAAAACATTTAACAAACCCATTTTTCAAAAGGGTTTATTGTTTTTTTATATATGCATGCAATAAATTAAAAAAAATAAATAAATAAATAAAAAGAAAATAAAAAAGAAAGGTGATGAAAAACCCACCTACTGGTCTTCTCATTTTGTTGTCCAATATATATATGGATATGTCTGCATCCATTTTCCTACCTGGTGTGTCATTTCTATGTTGTTATATTCGATTGGAAAGTGGCGAGGCCTCATGGGTACTAAAGTGGCTGGGGTAATTTTTAGTAGTATTCGTTTCGTGTTGTACTTGTCTGATGTATATATCTTGTAAGCCTTATGGGTTTTTTCCTTTTTCCTTGGGTCCGCTTTCTATAATCGGCTTGATTATGAATGTTGGAGCTAGGACTTTGTTTATATGGTTAAAAAGATGTAAATGATGATGAAATTAAAGTTAAGATGGTTTGAAAATGGTGTATAGTGTGAAGAGTCATGTTTTTATTACATCTTCTTCCACGTCTTCTTTCTTTGTACCAATTTTACTAAATTTAGGTTTGGATACTAGCTTAAACAAGGTATCAAGATTATCTTGGATACTCTTACCTCGTGATATTCAAGGGGGTGGTTGTTTGATAGAGATTGTGTTCAAGATTGTTTATAAAAAGCATTAAAGCTTAGCAAGTAGAGGTGGTTAAGAATTGCTTTTGCTAAATGTTTTTGTGTTCAAAAATAGTAATTACAGCTTATATTTTGAAATGCTTTCTATGTGTGTGTCTTGCAATAGCACATACATTTTATAGTTTTTTTTTTTTTTTTTTTTTTTTTTTTTTTTTGTTGTTTGTTTAGAACGAGTATTTGCGGTGAAAATTATAATATATTAATTAAGGTCATAATAAATAAACATGATTAAATAAGGAAAGTATGCGTTTATTAAATACAAAATCACATTAATTAAGGTCATTTTATAACTTAAATTATTTTGCATTAAATGCATTTTTCAGTTTAAAAAAAAATGTGTTAAATTAATACACTTAAGCGATGCCCTCAAGACACTTGTCAGACAATCCCAATAAATAAAATATCTTTAATAGTCATATGTTATAACCATGTTACTAAAATAATTTGTTTAAGTTAAATTCTAACAAAGCAAGGAATTAAATTTGCATAGGACCATGTGTTTAAAAAAGCGCGCCTTTTTGCGCCATGAGGTGTGAGGCGAGGCGAGGCAGTGTGGTCATCTCCAATCATTCCTATGCATTGCATGGTTTTTGTTCACATGCATGCCTTTGTGGTCCTTTTGTTATTCTACGGTAGAAATTTGATAAGCTTATGATCTTTGTTTTGTAATATCTAGCATTTTTAGCGATATGGACCTGCAAACTTTGAAAATAAATGGGGAATGAATGGTTATTATTGCTGTTAAATGTCTTCTTGATGTGTTTTTATATATGAATTATGCCTTCTAACAAAGTTAGAATCGTCTTGTACAAAGTATGCGCCTCTCCTACGTGAGGCATACGCTTTCGCCTCATCGCCCCGCGCTTCGGTTTTTTGACCCTTAGCGCAACAGAGCGCTTCGCGCTTCTTTTAAAACCCAGATAGGACCCCTAATTTAAAGCTAGTATGAAAAATATTAAAAAAGCTTGGAATCACATCACATAGATCAGTTGATAATAGATGCGGGCGTTTTTGCACCTGACAAACACAAGGTCAATGGTTTGATCCTTGGCATCTCCAAAGCAACAAATACTGAGTGAGTCATGTATAGGGTTGAACATCAAGTCAAAACTGATCCGTCCCGACCAAAATCGATCCGACCCGAAAACCAATTTTGTGTAAGGACATGAACCGAGAACCGAACCAAAGTGACTCGGTCATTTTCGGTTATTGCAAGAAGAACTAGGCAGGTGTTTGGGATTCTGCTTTTATAAGTGCTTATCTGCTGTAAATTCATAAGTAGTTTTGAGTAGGGCTGAGCATCGGGCGAAAACCGGACCGGACCGACCAAGACCGGACCGGACCGAGGACCGAGAACCGGAAAAAACCATAGACCGAGACCGGACCGAATATGGTCGGTCCGGTCTCGGTCCGGTCGGTCTTCGGTCGGTCCGGTCCAATTAGGCAAGTTTTTTCGGGGTTTTTGGTCGGTCCGGACCGGACCGACCGGACCGAGGACCGAATTTGGCAAAAAGCTTAGACCGAGGACCGGACCGAATGTGGTCGGTCCGGTCCGGTCGGTCTCGGTCCGGTCGGTTTTGTCGGTCGGTCCGGTCCATCCGGTCCGTTTGCTCAGCCCTAGTTTTGAGTGTTCGGAACTTCGGATAACAATGCGTATCTGCTTATTTTACTCTAAATGAGCAGGTCGAAACTTATGTATATTTAATCAGGTAAGTACTTTAAAATAAGCAATCCCAAACACAACCTAAGCCGCTACTACTCATCTAGGTCACATTTTCAACATATCAATATGAAAACGGGTCAATACAAGTTGTATTCACGTGATAATAGTAGTTAAATACAAAACAGAAAATGCTAAATATTAAACGGGTCAAAACGGATCTAACGCTATGTTTTAAATCGTTTACCATATAAAGTATCATACTGTATAAACTAATTATTTACAGAATTGAAACTACGATCTGCTGGTGAGTCAGCCCAACCCGACTAGTATACCAAAATTACGCGTTTTGACCGGAATTTTTTGGTGTGTCTACCTTGTTTGGCCCACTTGTTTTCACAGAGTGTGCAGGACATGTAGATGTTGTCTACTAGCGTACTGAATATAAAGTGGAGACTTTAAAAGGGAACCCTAAGAACCCGCTAGCTAGTTAGGATGACCAGTGATACAAAAAGTCAACTCTCAGTTTACACTTAATCAAATCAGTGATCAAGTTATCGAGCATGAAGAGGTTTGGGATCTATCTTCATCATCAACCATTGCTCAGGCTTATTTCTGGGCATCACGCCGTTTATTTTCTACAATCTAATCTTCAAAAGATTTCTCTGATTCTCTCAAGAACTTTTCAAGCCGTTTCTCGCCAAAGAAAGAATTTGGAAATCTATCCAAATCCCTCTGGCGATCCTACAAAGATACCTTTTTTTTTCTTTACATGTCATTTCATTCTACATTAACCTTGCTAATCATCATCATTAGTAAATGACCCTGATCACATTAATTGATTGTTAAACTGAATTATCTTTTCAGTTTATTTGATGTTTTATTACGGTTCTTCCAAAATCAGGATGACTTTCAAAGGGATGCCTAACAACTAGCATTGTTTCTTGCACTTCTGTACTTTTTAGTACAGTTTTTGAGGACAACTTTATAAAATCACTCTACTTATAACATCGGTTGTGTAAAAAGTAATTATCGCTACCTTAAATCTTTCTATATAAAAGAAATTTTCTGTAAGATATGCCTCTGATTTGTTTCTAGTTAGAATGAGCATATTTCCATGTACAAATCTCCATGTACATCCACGCACCCGTATGCATGCGTGTACCTTAACCTACGTATGCATATTCACGTGTTGCTCTGTCTGGCCTTATTAGAATGAGGTTAATTGCATACATATACCCTAATTAACCTACGTATGCATACTCATGTAATGCTCCGCCAGCCTTATTGTAAAGTCACTATGATTGCATACGTATACCGCTAATCTACATATGCATACTCACATATTGCTCCTCCAGCCTTAACTAAACGACTGTTGCATACGTATACCCTAACCTACGTATGCATACTCACGTATTGCTACGTTAGCTCTAACTAAATGACTTTATGATTGCATACGTATACTTTAACCTACGTATGCATACTCACGTTTGACTCCGTTATCCTTAACTAAATGACTTAATGAATGTATACGTACAGTATATGCTAACTTACGTATGCATACTCGCGTATATGACGTTAGCCCTAACTAAATGACTTTATGATTGCATACATATACTTAAACCTACGTATGCATACCACGTTTGGCACCGTTAGCCTTAACTAAATGACTTTATGGATGTATACGTATACCCTAACCTACGTATGCATACTCAACTATTAAGAAAGTTTATTCTTGTTAGCCATATGCACTTTTTATTAGTATTATATATTGCACTTTAACCCATTATTCCCCTTAAATATCATGTCTAACCCAAATCGACCCATTTATAAACAGGTAAAAAAAGTGTTGGTACACAACCAAACAAGAAGCAAGATTTGAACTTCATATCTAGTATATTTTATTTATTGAACATAACCATATAAAATGGTTACAACAAGTTCGGTTCCTGCCATTTGTTCCTAAAACATTACCATTTTAGTAGCCATTATAAACACCATCAAAATGAAAACTGGGCCACATGTACGACCTGATGAAGAAATGTCATGCGCACCAACCTCATACACCCTCCCTGTCTCTTCATCCTTTACTTTGATGCTCGATGAGCCTGAAACAACGACAAAACCAACATCATTTATTCCATTTTCACACTTATTCAACCATGGTAAAGGCGACAATTTTAACCCATTTACCTATGAACAAATCCATTTGGGGTACTATACACTTTTTAAAAATCCTTTTATTCAAATATTTAGATTCCTTTTGCGATAATATTGTTTATGTAATTGTAATAAACAGGTTAATAATTTATAAACTTTTTACTTATTGCCAAACCTACTCGACTAGTACAATCCTTCACCTTCTCACAGAAAAACTAATAGAAATGAGAGAAGACTACGTACAATTATAGTCTGTCCATCCAATAGTATGATCTTCCATGTTATAAGTTACCAACTTATCTGTTAGTACAAGATCTGCGTTCAAATCAATGATAACAAATTACCAACAAAAGTTTGAAAATATTAAGCTAAACCGTTTAAAGAACTGTCATAAATCTTATGGAATTTCACGGCTAACCTCCCAGCAAGGTCATGTCTTTTGGCGAATGTGGATTGTTTCCATTGCTCAGAAAACCAATGCACCAATCTTTATTCTGATAATACAGTCAAAGATGTCACATACAACCGTTACATATGATAATAAAAATAAATTTCTTTATTAAATCTGACCATATATATACCCGAACTCTAAAGAGGTATTGATGGGGGTACACTTTCAACTGAAGCGAATCAGCAAAGTGAAACGTGACAACTGGAAAACCATAATCAACACTGCGGTTTCAAAGTTAAATTCTAATTCTTCAAAATGTTGATACATCTAGCCATAAGATAAATTAAGTATAAATCATAGTATATGAAGTTTCTAAATTAGGGGTAATACCAGATTAAAGCACTATACTTGTAAAAAAATCACTTTTGAGTATCAAACTTTTTTTTTCCTCATTTGGGTACTAGACTTTCATTTTTAGCCTCTTTTACACACTTTTGGACGTTTTTGCCCCTCAAAATTTTGAAAATCCAGGGGTAAAAATGTCCCAAAGTGCGTAAAAGAGGCCAAAAATGAAAGTTTAATACCCCAATGAGGAAAAAAAAAGTTCGATACTCAAAAGTGATTTTTTTGACAAATATAGTGCTTTAATATGGTATTTGTCCTCTAAATTAAAAAACATATAATAATCAAGTAAAACAACACTTACTTTCTTCTGTACTTAGTACACATGAAATCGTCTTCAGTTATGTGAAAATGAGCATTCGGTTGTGCGTCCATTATCTAGGTTACAAGTATAGTGAGATTATAGTAACGGGTAAAAAACTGTTTTTAAAAAATATCTCACAATGCTACTTACCTTTTCCATTAGTTGGTTGTAAACCTTATCAGGAAAATAAGCCAATGTCGTACCACTATCGATAATTGTTTCACGCATTGATGGTGTGTTGAAAAAACTTGATGGAACGTGTATAAAATCACCACCCACGTCAATGGCCATCAACTCAATATTAAAGTGATCACTAAATTGTAGATAAAAATCGTCAAAAGTTATCATACATATATGTTTGAAGAATGAAAAACACCGCTTTTAGTAAAAGTATTGACGTGTGATCTTCATCGCACGTGGAGACTCAAACAGTAGTTCGTAATTGTTCAAAAACCAAATAAAGAACATAATATAGATTCTACTATACGTCACATAAAACAAATGTCAAATGTCATAGGTAGGTTACTTATAAAAATTATAAACGCTTGCTTACTCATTAGGCATGATTGGTGTTGTTTGTACTTTTGGCTCCACCACTTCTCCAATGGCATAGATCCCGCCTTTATAACCCGACAAGCAATGTGAAAACGTCTTTTTGACCTTTTTTGCGGAAGCAAGTTGTGAAATTATGGAAGAATTTGATTGCCCAAACCCTAGTATCCCATCTAGGGCTTGTTCAGTTGCACCTAATTGCCCTAGTAGTCGGGATCCACACCTATCTTGGAAAAATTAAGAAAGTTAGACTTAGAATCATATAGCAAGGTTTAGCAAATACCAAAAGTTGCAGCAAATGTAAAAGTAAATTTAAGTGCTTAACTCTTTATAATTAAAGCAGTGTTTGGCTGAATAGCTTATGTGTTTAGTTAACTATGTTTGGTAACTAGTATATATAACATTTAAAAGCAAATAAGTAGTATTAATAAGCAATCCCAAACACTCCTGAACTTTGGGCCGAAATAGGCGTTGAGCAACCATCTGAGTTGTCACCAATGAAAAAAGTATACAACTTCATACAAATAGATCAAAGGTAATCTTATACCAGTGAGCAAATAAAGTCAACATGGTCAAACTTACAAAGACATGTCAAATTATACAGTCTCTTAATCTGAAACTTTTAAAGTTCTGCGGTTTCATGGGTGAAAATAAAGATAGTTACCCAAAGAAAAAATCAGACGAAATTTAGTTACTTTTTATGCAATAACCATTAGATTATATAACTCCATTTCTTATAAACTCCTTATTAAAGTAATGTAACAATTAACTAACCCGAATGAAATCGTCCCTTTCATACTATCCGTTTGAAGGTTCCCAGATACTCTATCAAGTTGCACTGTATCTCTAACAAAATATCCTCTCGTTGAACTCCCATCACCATACCTAACAAGATACAGACATCGAGACCCTATAATACAGTTACTATTAGACGGGTCAAGTCTGGCTGAGCAAAAATCTTGACCACAAGTAATCATTTTGGCACTCGAGGAATTCAGAGGATCGTATAGCGCCAGTGGGATCTGCAAAAGGGAATCAAAATAGGAATGTAATGAATATCTTTTTATATTAACGGAATAAAATTTAGTCAAACTATCTTGAAAACATACTCCAAGATCGCTTTCACTGGGACAAGTTGAACATCCGGCACAATTTATCCACAGGAGATCGCTCCCTGTATCGATTTGCACGTGATAATCCCTTGGTGGAGTACCGATTTTGATCTTGGTAAAATAGAGCCTATAAACAACCATATACACAAACATTAAAACCTTACATAAACTAATCAGATACAAAAAACCATCATTTTCTTCCATACCTTAAAACAAGTGTATAGTATCTAAAAGATCCCAATCACTATGATGTTAATTTTGTTGTAACTCATTGTAAAGAGCTTATATTAATTTATGCTTATAGGCAGAACCAAATTAATCAACTTACTTATTAAAGACAACACATTTCACCAAACTTGTAAATTTGACATAGAAAAAAAGTTTTAAACTACTTATTCAAAACAACTTAAGGTGGTGTTTAATTTGTTTAAGCTTATTTTTCTGGCTTATAAGCTTAATGAATTTTTGAAAACCTTAAAGCTCAATTTTTGGGCTTATAAGCATATCAACTTGAGCTTATGAACTTAAATAAGTCATAAGCCCATAAATCGAAAAAATAAGCTCATACAAACACCCCCTTATTTTACTCAAATCGGCTTTTCTAAAAAATGCAATTATGTTTATCCTAAAACTATAACCAAACATGTCTTATTACTTCTTGATTAACATAAACAAGTCTTTTAATAAACCCCTACAAAAACCCATTAAAATTAGGGTTTTTTCTTATTAAAACCAAAATGATCATTTAATTTGAAGGTTACAAAAACACAATTGTTAACACAAAATGACACTAAAACAATCAAGAAAACCACATTTTTATATCATATAAACAAAGATTAAAAACAATATACTAAGACATAACTGTATGTGTGCATGTGTGTTTGTAAAGTAGTACAGAAAACTTACGCAGCAGAAGTAGGGCTGTCGTCACCACCAATAGGGAGGTCAACAGCGGAGAGAATTCTCCGGTGACGGTAAGAATCATGTTTTTTATAAACAGTTAAACTTTTTTTACTGCCACTAAACTTATGGTGCACCTTAAAAACCACATTTCCAGATACCCAATACCCCATTTGAACAACAATCATAAAAACACAGACAAGATTTAACAAACCCATTTTTCAAAAGATTAAAAAGCTTGCAAACTTTATTTTTTTCAAAAGGGTTTATTGTTTTTTATATATGCATGCAATAAATTTTTAAAAAATATATATATTTAAAAAAAAAAAAAAAAGTGATGAAAAACCCACCTAGATTATGATGATATAAAAGCCAAAAAAGATGTAAATGATGATGAAATAAAGTTAAGATGGTTTTAAAATGGTGTATAGTGTGAAAAGTCATGTTTTTATTACATCTTCTTCCACCCTTCTTTCTTTGTACCATTTTTACTAAATTTAGGGTTGGAAACTTAAACAAGGTATCAAGATTATCTTGGATACTCTCACCTCGTGGTATTCATGGGGGTAGTTGTTTGATAGAGATTGTGTTCAAGAATGTTTATAAAAAGCATTAATTTTTATCAAGTAATGTTTGTTTTTAAAAATAGGTAATTACAACTTATGTTGATTTTTATGTGTGTCTTGTACTAGCAAATACATTTCAAAGTTACTTATTTGTTTCATTGTTTATATCGATATACAAGACACACGAACCATTAATCGTTAGACAAAACAAATTATACCGCAACGACCATCATTTAATTATCTATCTATAGACGGGCACTTTGATATATTTTCGACAAACTTTTTTTCTTTCATTTTTCACCCTTTTTCACCTTTTTTTACGTTTTTCGTCTTTTTTTTTTCTTCGTTGTGGAAAATAGCATGAGAAATCACATGTGATTAAACACTAATTTGAATATTATAATAAAATCACATGCGATTTTATAGATTATATAGCAGTGCATTTATGAAAATCACATATGATGGAGATCACATGTGATTGAGATACGTGTTGAAAAAATCTCATGTGATTTTATTATAAATATTCAAATTAGTGTTTAATCACACGTGATTTCTCTCATTCAAGTTTCAACAACGAGGAAAAAATAAAAATAAAGACGAACTAAACGAAAAACAAAACGTGAAAAAAAGCTTGTCAAAACTATATCAAAGTGCACATTTGTAGAAAGATAATTAAATCATTGTCGTGATGGTATATCTTTTTTGCTTAACGATTAACAGTTTAAAATATATTCATATTTGAAGAAAAAAATGATGAAAATGGGTTTGTTAAAATGATAAAAATGGGTTTGTTAAAATGTTGTGTTTAATCTCATCCACCGGATCAAATGGAGATAGAGGGTAGGGATTGGCCCTTTGGTATATTAATAAAGTTGAGTATGCAAATGATCTTAAATCTAAAAAAAATTATGTTGAGGAAAGGAGTGAAGATGGAAAGGAGCACGGGGTTCATAATTGAGGAGGTTCACAAAAAGTTCGCAATAGTTATGGAGGGTTCGCAATTGATTTGCGGGATTCACAAAATGGAAAGGGGTTTGTAGAAGGAAGAATAGGGTTCTTTTGAAGGAAATATGGGGTTCTTGGGAAGAAAGAAGAGGTTCATTATATGAGAGAGAATATCAGTTTTTGCATATATTTAATATAAATCTGTATTGTGAATTAATTACAAAATATTGCGATTTTTTTTTAAATTCTTAAAAAAAATAAAAATAAAAAATTATTGAATAGTATCGAAATTGATTTCAAATAATACATTATTTGCCATAATTTGTTTGAATTTTTTTCTGTTGTAGTGTCACATATACATGGGATTAAAAGAGAAGAATGTGTTTTAAGTATCTAAGAGAGTCAAAGTGTAGACATAAAATACAACTATCTGAACAAAACTTACAATATTTTAGGCAAAAAAGGGGTATTGTGGACAACGTAGGTTTAAAAGTGAAAGCTTTTTTGTGTGTTCACATATTTGAGTAATAGTTTTAGTAATATGCAACAAAGTTGAATCAAGTTGGAAATAATATGCAAATTTCCCTCATCATATTACTAAGAGCCCACTTGGTTCAAAGTGGGGAAAGGGAAAAGGAAAAAGAAAGGGAAAAAGAATGCAAATGAATGAGTTAGGTGGGTAATCAATCCCTTACCCCTCCTCCCCCCAATTTACTCTACAATGGTTCATTACCCACTACGGATTAATCAATCCCTTAGCCCCCTCCGCCCCCCCCCCCCCACACACACACACACTAACAAAGCCCATTTAATGAATATCTTACCCATTCCCCACCCCCTTAACCCCTACCAAGCACCCCTAAGATAATAAGTTAAAGTTAAACCATAACAAAGCTAGAAATTAAATTTGCATAGGACCCTTAATATAAAGCTATTGTGAAAAATATTAATGAAACTTGGAATCACTACACATAGCTCAGTTAGTAATCGCTTGAGGCATTTTTGCACCAAACAAACACAAGTTTAAGGATTTGATCTTTGGCACCCCATAGCTACAATCGCTGATTAAGTCATGTATAAGGCTAAACAACAAGTCAAAATAGATCTGAACCGACCAAAATCAATTTGACGTGAAAACCATTTTTTTGGAAGGACATGAACCGAACCGAAGTGACTCGGTCGGTTTCGATTTTACGCTATTCAGTTTGGTTTAAACGGTTTAGGTGTGTTTTTCTCAGGTTTGGCTTGAACCGAAAACCATAAATATATAAAATTGAAAATCGTACCGACTAGGGTTGGCTCGGTTCAATTTTCTGTCGGTTTTGCTCAGCCCTACCCAAGTTATGGACGAGGTTACGGGTTATCAATCCTTTCTACCTACCATACTAAATATATGACTTGTCAGAATATTTTTGTTAAAAAGTATCCGATTTTATAAGCTACTAGCAGTGAGTAATATTTTTCAATTATAACACTTGATTGAAATTTAAGAATTTTTGTTTTCTATGCTTTATAGTATACTGAGATGATATATTGTATTATATGCCAATATTAAAGTAGTTTGGCAAAAATCTTCATAAGCAACGAAAGTCTGATTGTATCTTTAATACTCATTACTATTTTTGTACCAGAGCCTAACAACATTGTTTAACTTATAATTCCAATTGATATTTTGAGTTTACCATTCATAATGTCAAGTCATGGTTCATAATGTATATATATAACTAATAATGTTATTGCCATAAAGTTGATGTATATATTTGTCAATAAATTATTTTTTAATTAAATTAAGTTGTAAATTGAAAAGTAAACCATCTAGTTTGGCTAAATTGTAGTTGCCTATAATTTTGAAAAGGCATGTGTAGTCCTTGTTTTCATGTTAAGTATAATAATTTCACACAAAAGCTCCTCACAAATAGTTTGTCTCAAATTTTCTGTACAATTTTAACTAAACTACATTGGCGGTTTTTGCAATGTACACTAAAACCATTTCTGTTTTTTGTTTTTGATTATTGAAAACTTACTTTGTCTAGCCCAAAATTAATTATATAAATTCCATATGTTAATTAACACTTGTAAGAAGGTTGATGTTTCACATTTTTAGTTATAAATAGTTGAATAAGAACTTAGTTATGATATGCTTAAATGCAGCTAATGAAAAAGGAGAATTTTAAAAGAAAATTGATATTAAAAGTGGTTGCAAACCATGAGGGTCTGTCTGCTCGAAATTTTATGATATGTTGACTATGGAGAGATCATGATATTGGTTTGTGGATTAGTGGCACACTTTTCAAGACTAATGTTTTCTTAAATCTAGCTAATCTAGTTTTCCTGACTTAGATTTGAGATTGCATTATTAAATTTAGCTTGCTTTGTTGTTAAATTCATATTTTCCAATCATGTTATTCCATGCGAATTGATTTGAATAAACTAAACTTTCTTCCATGAAAGTTCACTTATGAGGTGGTTAGATCGTATAGAGATATTTTAAGTCACGACCATTTTCACATGTAATAGATAGGTTTACCGAACAATGGCGTAGTTTTTAAACCAAAATTTGTAAGTGTTGTACCATATTGAGTAGTTTAGGGATTTTATGAAAACATTTATGGTGTATACAATGATTTTTTGGTCTACAATCCTAAATTTGAAATATCGTAGTTAGTAGTAGTATAAATGTTTCACTGAGTATAAGTCATCACAATGGTATCACCTATTCAGAATGGCTAGTTCATGTAGAGATTCATTAAAGTTTTTCTTGCATGTTAAACTACTATTGCAACCCCCCCCCCCCCCCCCCCCAACGCCAAAAACATTGGACTACTTAGATATCCTTTTGGGTTCAACTAAAAATCCATGGTAGAATGATACTAGTAAGCCACCACTCCAAGCTTACAAGGGCTCAAATGTCTTACTTTCTATCAGTGTTGGATGGGTTGTAATGAACTCTATCACTTAAAATCCCATACATAACCAGGATTCATCTCCCAAGAGATATGTACCCATTACACTGGAAAGACTATCGCTCTGATACCATATGTAGTACTTCCCCCCAAATTCGATAACAACGGACTACTCGGGTATCCTTCAAGATTCAACTAAAACCCATGGCAGAAGGATAATATGAGGCCACAATTCCAAGCTTAAAAGGGACCCAAATTTCTTATTTTTTTTTTGGTGTGAGGCGTGATTTTACAGCTATGATTATATTACATATGAGATAGATTTTAGGGTTAGGAAGCCAGCTCTAAAATCGCAAAATTGTGGTAATTCATCGTTAACTAACTTTCGATTCATAGGTTTCTAAGTGCATTACTATAGTGCTAAAAATTTAAAATAAGTCAATCTAAACCAAGTAATATAATAATACTTCATTATAAATATATCTTGATATAGTAGTATTCGTCATGTGATATTAAACTATGAAGCACACCAAACACAAAGATGGTAGTTCATTTAACTAATAATTGTAATTGTAGTATCGAGTTTTGTTACATTTGACTTAAACATTTACGGCTAGGAAATCTCATCTCCCTCCTCTGTATTTATGGTAATGTATCGTCACCCCCGTTCATTCCAAATATAGTATTAGGGTTTTAGGAACGACAAGACTATTATGAATGAATAAAGTCAAAAGGTCACGGTTTTGGGGATAGTTACTTGGTGGCGTAGGTATACACGCAAAGTTCAAAGATCTTGGATTTAAAACCCCAAGATGTTAGATCTTTCTAAATCGTCGTAGCTTACGTCATAAAACAAACCCTGTTCATTTAACTCTCTTTCGTATAGGTACTTTTCGGTGACAGATTTAAAACCTTAATACTTCATTTTATAACCCAATTAAGAAACAATATGTTGATGATGAATCATCTATCGGTCTAAGAGATGAGATCACAAAGCCCTTTAATGCCTACATCACATGTAACACGGTGACACTAGTTTAGAGAGCGAGTTTGAGTAAAACACATACACGAGATCACAATTTCAACGTCTTCAACGACTAAAGCATCATGACGATATATATATCAAATAAAACAGTGAAGATGCTAAGAATGATGTTACATATGTAAGATTGTTAAATTGAAAACATGATTTAGTCATATAACCTTACAGGGTTTCCTATAAAATGTCAAACTAGTCAAATTGATACAACAATTAAAAATTTTCCATCAACACATCTTGAAGATCAAAACATGAGAACCCTTAGATACTATAAATCTCTACTTATTCCACCTAGTTTCTCTCCCCGACCATTGATCCCACTTACTCATAAAGAGTCACAGTCACTACCATTATAAGAACCCTAATACTACATATGAAACTTTATGCTAAAACAAGGTTAACTATAAATTACCACAAGTACAGAAATTTTATCTATTTTATCCTAATCCTAAATGATACGGTGCATGTAACACGATTTTGGTACCTTTAGCAAGTATGTAGAAGGATAATAAACATGTACGCCTATTGTCTAGGTTGTTGTAGGATTTTAGTGAGACACAGAAACATTTATGGCAACTCCCTAATAAATAGCAATTTCTCTTTAAATTTCTCGTTTTCACTTATTAGATTCAGACATCTCATTATTAGATCCCCATTCGTTTAGTACAAATAAAGATATGATACAAGAGTTTGGTCTGAAATTTACAAACAATTGCTAGATATAATGTAACATATAGTAATTCACAACCTATCTTGTGTAATCCTTTAAATAATAAGTTACTATTTAAAATCATGGATTCTTTTAAAAATAAGCCTATGTTATTATTATTATGATAATGCTAACAACAATCTCAAGAGTTTCTTATAACAACAAACTTTTCACAAATTCTGCTAATAATATGACAAAGTTAGAAACGATCTCTGGATACTTCACTATCTTGACCAATGGGGAGAATGAATTGTATTTGTGTTGAATTCCGGTAATTAGTTGTTCCCTAAGAACCATTGTTGTTAACAAAACCTATATATACACAAACAGTCAAGAATTAAAATAATTGTAATACTAAAGATTTTGTATATGAACGTAATCATAAATGTCAAAATAAAAGCCCGAATAGTTTTTGATATACATAAAAATGCACACCATTATTCATATTGCACAAATCACACTTAAATAATTAAATACTCACCCGTCTCGAAAAAAGTGTCAACAAAAAAAGACAATTTAAAATATTTGTAATTAATGCAACTTTTGGTTGATAAAATATCATATTTACCCTCATATTTACTATGAAATTTATAAATTCACAGGGCGTTTGGCTTTGTTATTGGAATGACTATGGGTATTGGTATTGGTATGGGAATGGGTTTGTAAACCCACTACTCTTGGTGTGTTTTGACTTTTAAGAATGCATAGTTTTGAGGGGTTGATTCTCATTTTTTAATATCAAACAAAGACAAAAGATCAATATAGAACTCATATTTGTCATAGAACCAATGAATCAATTTTAACCATTCATTTTTTTATCAAAATAAAAAATAAATAAATAATAAATAAATAAACTTTCACCTTTAAAAAAAATTAAATATCTCACAAAACGTTAATCGTTACACGAAAAAAATCATACCATCGCGATGAAAATTAAATTATCTTTCTAGAGATATACATTGTTATATACTTTTGACGAATTTTTTTCGACATACTTTTTTTTCAAAATTATGTGATTCGTTAAAATCAAATCATATTGTGATTTTTACGAATCACATGTGATTTGTAAAATCACATGTGGTTGGTAAGAATCATATGTGATTTGTAAAAATCAAATCATATGTGATTTTTATGAATCACATGTGATTTTTCTGGGCGGAAATTAAAAAAAAATTAAATTATCTTTTTATAGATATGCATTGTTATATACTTTCGACGAATTTTTTTTCGACATACTTTTTTTTTCAAAATTTCCGCCCAGAAAAATCACATGTGATTTGTAAAAATCACACGTGATTTGTAAAAATCACATGTGATTCGTTAAAATCAAATCATATTGTGATTTTTACGAATCACATGTGATTTGTAAAATCACATGTGATTCGTAAGAATCATATGTGATTTGTAAAAATCAAATCATATGTGATTTTTATGAATCACATGTGATTAGTCTGGGCGGAAATTAAAAAAAAAAATCACCGAAAGCATATAGAATTACATATCTATTGAAATATAATTTAATTCTCGTCGCGATTGTGTATTTTTTTGTAGTTTGAAGATTTACCGTTTGTAATATATGTTGTTTTAAAAAAAATGTGAAAATGGTTTTTTTTTTTTTTTTTTTTTAATTAATTTAGATAAAAAGAAAAATTGATGACTATTATTGGTTTATTGGTTTCATGACAAATATGAGTTATATATTGATCTCACTTCATCAAACCAATAAACCAAACAACTACAATGGTTTTTTTTTTTTTTTTTTTTTTTTTTGGAACGGCGAGTTAGTAGTTAGTGATTCGAGCCAACAGTGACATCTAATTGAGCAGTATGTAAGCATCGAACCTTTCTCCTTAGGGTATAAACCCCACTCCTGCTTCTATTTTTCGGGCCCCTAAAGGTCCATGGTGAGACTCGAACCTGAGACTCTCCAAAAATACTTCCCCAATGTTACCCTTTGTGGCCAACTGAGCTAGCCCAGTTGGTTAACTACAATGGTAATGAAAGTCATTCTTTCATGCCTAAACCCTCAAAACAATTAATGAAAGTTTTAATTAGAAAAATAAAATAGAAAGAATAGTCATATTTAGTACTAGTATTTGTATATAAAAACCGAATATTTTTTGAAACAAACTCAAATAATAAGATTAACACATTTTGTGGTACAACAAAAATATAATATTATTTATATTTTATGTATAAAGGGTAATGATTTGCACACTCACACTTTTGATTAGGGCACTCTAATGTATATATTACATACTTTTACCGTAATTACAGTATGCTTTAATTGCTTGTACAATTAAGTATCTTAATAAAAAATATGAGTGTCCCAATCACCTCACATATATAAAATTTTTCCGCATACTTGTACTATTTAATAATCTACTATCTAAAGTATGTTTACCCGTAACAAATTTATAATGATTAATTTCATATATCACCCTATTTTCAAGATTAATTTCCTATATACTGAAAGTGCAAGTGTTGAATTCATAATCTACAATATTTTTAATGCATATTTTGGTTTATATGAAATTTTCAAATAAAATGAGGGGAAATATGAAATTGCCCCATTTGTAAAAGTTTATCTTTTTATAAACTATA
>JARVZY010004375.1:0-27235 GCA_030686995.1 Artemisia argyi
ATATTCACACTTTTTGTTTGACGTTTCTTATTTGGCTATGACTTATATTGTGATATGAAACTTCTTTCTGCAGATAGCTTTCAGCTTCCTCGTTTATCCCGCACTAATACTCGCTTACATGGGGCAAGCAGCTTTCTTGTCAAAACATCACCCGATTGCTAGTGACATTAGTTATTATGTCTCAGTGCCAGGTATTCTTTTACATTTCAAACTATTTCCATTAAACAGAAATGTTTGCAGAAGTAGTAAATAACTCAATGTTGAAACATATGCAGAAAAGGTAAGGTGGCCAGTGCTTGTTATAGCCATTCTTGCTTCTGTTGTTGGAGGTCAAGCAATCATCAGTGGAACATTCTCGATCATTAACCAGAGTCAATCACTTGGTTGTTTTCCAAGGGTTAAGGTTGTTCATACATCAGACAAGAAGCATGGTCAGATTTACATCCCGGAGATCAACTGGATACTCATGGTCTTATGTATTGCTGTGACCATTGGATTCAGAGACACAAAACACATGGGAAATGCATCAGGTCAGTGTCCAAACTTTGGTTCTTCCTAGTCTGACTTATGGGGTCAAATGAAATAGTTTTCAAATGCAGAGTTTACTCTCAATTGTTATGTTTATTTGAGAAGTTTTTTCGACAGTCTTCAAAGTTATAAAAGTTGTTACACATATGAAGATTTTGATGTTAAATTTGTAAAGATAGGTGTTTTAATCTCCATTTGGGAATCTAATATGTTTGACCTTCAAAGTTAAAGAGTATGTTTTCTCTCTCAATCTTTTGGTGGTAAGGGAGGAACTATTCAGTAGAGATGGAAATTTCAGCCGGTGTAGTTTTAAATAGGTCTATTTTGGTTTGTGTTTTATTACAAACGGGTTAAATAGCTAGATTAAAAATATATAGCGAAAAGGTAACGGCTCAAATGGGTCAAACCGGTGTACCCATTTATCTAGTTATAATGCAGGCAATTTTCTAAATGATTTCTTTCAAGAATTTAGATTGTTACTATAATGACACTGTTTTGTATTTATAATTAAAACATGAAACTATTTATAAATTTATAAAATATACAAAAAGGTATTTACAAGCTAACCTGGCACGGTGCGGATCAAACAAAAAAAATGACTCATTTCAACCCGTTCCTGTTTTGAACTGTTACCTAACCCACCTGACCCGCCCATTTTGTCACCTTCACTATGCAAATTACCATGAAGTTTAATCGATTGACTGGACATATTTTGTGAAAATGTTGATTATCATGTGTACTAAAGCAATAGCTGAGAATGTGAAGTAAGATAAACGTGTACCAAATTTACAGTCTTTATCTTTAATTTTTTGCAGGATTGGCAGTTATGGCGGTAATGCTTGTTACAACTTGCCTCACATCATTAGTAATTATTCTTTGTTGGCACAAACCTCCAATTCTAGCTCTTTGCTTCCTACTTTTCTTCGGGTCCATAGAACTACTTTACTTCTCAGCTTCCTTAGTCAAGTTTCGTGAAGGTGCATGGCTCCCGATTCTCTTAGCACTCTTTCTCGTTACCATAATGTTTGTTTGGCACTACGCCACTACCAAAAAGTACGAATATGACCTCCAAAATAAGGTCTCTTTGGAATGGCTACTAGCTTTGGGCCCAAGTTTGGGCATTTCTAGGGTTCCAGGGATAGGGCTTGTGTTCACAGATCTTACCTCGGGTATCCCGGCTAACTTCTCACGGTTTGTGACCAATTTGCCTGCGTTTCACCGTATCTTGGTGTTTGTGTGTGTCAAAGCTGTACCGGTTCCTTATGTGCCTCCAGCTGAAAGGTACCTTATGGGCCGTGTGGGACCTGCTAGTCTTAGGTCATATAGGTGCATTGTGCGTTACGGGTATCGTGATGTTCACCAGGATGTGGATTCGTTTGAGTCTGAACTTGTTAACCGGATTGCTGATTTCATCCGATATGACTGGTCCCGCCCTGAACCCACTGCTGTTGATCCAGGTAACTTTTGTATACAACTTTTCTTCGTATGTTTAGTCACTTGATCAATGAACGGGTCACTACATCTATTTATCTCATCATATCATATAATCCATTCCTCTTACATGTGTCCCGCACAGGTCACGAAGACGAATTGGTTCCATCAAGTAGATCATCGGGAGAGTATCGGCTTGCGGTAATAGGAAACTCAGACTTTTCCGCAACACGAGCTTTTGAATCAGAAGAAAGTATGCAACAAATTAGTGTATCAGTCGGGTTTCCAACAATCGAGAGCATTACAGACATAGTCGAGATGGGCCCACAGTTCAAAAGAAGACAAGTAACATTTGCTGTTGATGATCACAGCGAGTCTGATATTGATCCAAAAGAAGTGCAGATGAGAGAAGAACTTCATGATTTATTGGATGCTCAGCAAAGCGGGACTGCATTCATACTTGGTCACTCACATGTGAAAGCAAAACAAGGATCAGGCGTTGGGAAGAGGTTAGCAATTAATTTCGCGTATAATTTTCTCAGACGGAATTGCAGGGGACCGGATGTGGTGTTGAAGGTGCCTCCTGCGTCTTTGTTGGAAGTTGGGATGGTTTATATAGTATAAAACTTTCCTAATTACTGATGATATAATTTGTAACTAGCACTTGTTCATATAAATAGAAATTGTCTTGCTCTATTTGGTTGCACATCACTTTGTGTTAAAAGAGCTTAACTTTTGTTATCAGGAGCAGTTTTGCCGTATGTTATTAAGCTAAGGTATCTATGAACCTGACATTGTAAAACTTTCCTTACAAATCTTGGGTGGTGGTTTTCTATGAACCTGATATTTTAAAGCTAAGGTATCTAGTAAAAGAAAAATCTATGTTTGTGACTATGAACATGAAATCAACCAAGATTTGTAAGGAAATGATATTAAGTTATTCTGTTAGATTTCAATATATATATATATATATCATTAAGGTTTAAGTTGTCCTATAACTCTTGTGATATTAATCATGTTTAAGCATCATGCAATTCGTAGGCTGGGGACAGTAAGGTGTGAAGATCGAATCACTCGATCGATCCCAGTCGATCGCCACTACTGTGGCTAGTCGGTCGACCCAAGACAAAAACACAAACCGATCGGCTGGAGGATCGAGTTTACAAACTTTTTTTTTTTTTTTGCCTTTTGATTTTCTCCAAAGTTCAAGGTCAACATTCATGGCTTCAACTCTTTTATGGCTTGTTGATAAGGTGTTGGATCAGAAGTATCAAAATATTTGCTAAAAAGGCTAAATAGTTGTGAGGATCATGGGATAATAAGGTGTAGCTGAATTGGAGCCATTGAGAGAATGGGTAAAATAGGCCTACCGGATTGTCTGCCAGATTTCATTGTAGGGCTAAGGAAAATGGGGATTGTAGGTGAAGGTATATTAAAATAAGGGTTATGCGGATTTGTAACGCATGGTAGATTAGAAGTATGGTTAGTTATATTTTAGTTTGTATTAAATGAAAAAAAAAAAAACAAAATTGAACTGAACTAGGTCCTTACTGGGGCACTGAATCGCCTGCAGGTGGCTGGAGAGAGAAAGCTGACGTGGCAGGGAAAAGTAAGGGGATTGAATCCCCTTACTGTGGGTAGCCTTATGTGACCACCCTACCACAAGAAGTCAGCAACATAGGACCCGCAAAATTGCTAATCTCCAGTTTCAGTAGTCAGCCAAAGGGCCACGTAGCATCTCATAAACCATATATTACTTACTGACACGTGTCAATTTGTCAATGGTCCAAGTCATCAAAATTCACATAACCACCAAATTCTTCCACTTTCCACAGCCAGTTGATCTATAGCAGATTAAACTCCCTCCACCCAAAATAACTAAACTTATTATTTGTATGAAATACATGACCATTAGATATAGAAGTGTATATATAAAGGGTAGTTAATGTTGTGAATTTGGTTTATAAATTATAACTTTGTATTCATCATGGGGATGGGGCTAAGAGCTCTTCCCTTATCACCTTCTATTCCTACTTCTAACTTCAGTTTGTCGAAACAGACACTTAACTCAAACAATTCTTATTACAAATTCAAAGTATTTGCATCGAAAACAGAAAAAGGTAACGCCGATGAAGAAACGCCGAAACCAAGAAAGCAGAATTTGTTTGAAAGTGTAACAGAAGCACTAGATTTTGCTCAAGTTAGATCAGCTGAAGATGCAATGCTTATTGAGGAGGCCAGGTCAAAAACTCGGTCTGGAGAACAAATGAGCAGAGAACAGGTAATTAACTGAGTTGGTCTTTTGTTTAGTTTCGTTCAGTTTTTATGAAAACAGCCAGGCTCATCTTGTAGTTACGAATGGATATGATGATACAACTAGTGTCTAATCATAAAAATGATTTATCATTGTAGTATGGCGCTCTTCGGAGGAAGATTGGAGGGACTTACAAAGATTTCTTCAAATCCTATGTTGAAGGTAATCTCAAAAACTTGCACTCTTCAGTTAAAGTGATATAAGAAACCTATTCCATTCATATATTGTTTTCAACTGATTTAGTTAGTTTGTTGTACTTTATGACTAAGAGTCGTACATTTTGTGCTGTTTTGTTATCTTAACACCAATATAAAAATTGCATATTTTACACCTATAATGAATTCCTTTTGTTTTGGTTAGTTGATGGTGAATATGTAGAAGAAGGATGGGTTGATAAGACATGCAAAGTGTGCAAGAAAGACACAAGAGGTGAGCCGAGACAAAAGGACTCACTTGGAAGATATGTGCATATAGCTTGTAAGGACAAGCCTAAATCTGGGAATTTTTTTACTAAGCTATTTTCTGGTTAAACAAAGATATATATAGTATAGTTTTTTTGTTGGAAACATCAGAATCATATGTTCTAAAGTATCATTTAAATGATTGTTACTGCTTAGAAAATTTAATATCGTAGTTGTTGATAGTTTACAACAATTGTGTGTTTAGTGTTTTTATTGGAGTCTTGAGGTTCTCAAAAGCATTGTGTTTAGAGAAGGTTGAGAAATGTGTTTGCATTTTGAAGTAAAATGGGCATAACTGTACACAGGAGTTATGATGACCACAACCTTGCAAATTTTGTTCAAAGATGTATAAAACAACATTGTGTTCTGTAGTGATTATATATCATGTGTTAACAATCTAAGCTTGCGTAAACATTAATCAGTTAGTTTATGCGAACTTATACCATGAAAGTTTGACATCCAAAATCAATTCGTGTTTGTGTTGTTACTGTTACAAAGCTACGAATGTAACAAGGTTCACGTTCGACTTTTTACGTTATGAGAATTAATCTCACTTCTGATGAATAATAAAAGTTCATTATCAGGCTACGTATGTTTTTACACCATACAAGTATAACTTCAACACCATTATAGCATATTTGTTTGCTCATATATTTACCCTTTTGGATTTACTACATCACAAGCCAAAACGATAGTTCTCGCGAACAATTTTAACAAGCCACACAAGCTTGAGTTGGATCCGGATTAAAGCTATTACCTCTTTTCACGAGTTTGACGTGACCACTTGATGCGTGGTTTTGCAACCTTGCTAAAGGTTTTACTTCTCCAAGAGATCCTGAGAAGCTTGCAATCTCCACCAGGCAGTGTACCTGACTGATGTAGTATAGTGAGTAGCAAGTAAAGGTGAGGGATGATTCTTTTTGTATTTTTTTATGTTTTTATGAAAACAAGTAAAATCTCAGGTATTGGAGGAGTGAGCTGAATTAGTTTCTAGTCAACTGGGTAGGGATCCGGTAAGATGAAAAACTAAAATAGGAAGAATAAGAAGATTTCTAGCCACACATTTCAAATAGGAGGAAGAATTTTAAGGGGAGATGTATCCATTTTTGTAGATGCATCTGAAATGAGTGGTTGTGGTTTCTTCTTATCATTCTTATTTTAAGTTTTCTTCTTATTTGATCCTAACTCCTAGTCAACTAACCCAGAATTACTACGAATGCAAATAAAATTAAATAACAAGAAAAGTAAATGTGGTGAACTTCTTATATTGAGAAAATGTGTTTACTTATATTTCACTACTCCCTAGCTATCTTTTACTAATTAATTGGTGTTATAATTGTTTGGATGAAGGGTTATTAGGTGATTGGGAGACCTAAAAGATGTGCCTAAACTCATGCCTAAACCTATGTGGCATCATCCTGTTGGTTGCAGCCAAGAGACCCACTTTTTCACAAACCAACATGATCATGCCACATAAGTTTAGGCATGAAATTAGGCATATATTTAGGTCTCCCCATCATTTTCCTTTCCTTACTACCAGTCGTGGGGACGTGTACGTCCTTCCCCAACTCTATAAGCTTCTATCTCTTCCTATGACGACACGTTTAGTATCCTATCATGGCCTCCTAAATAGTCACCTATGCATTAAAAACAACCAATAACATCGACGTACACAACCGAATACACTTCTTAAGACGTTCAAGCTTGTTACCGTATTGGAGATTAGCCAGTTTTCTTAAGCCTAACGTGAAATCAATCACCCAATGCAATCAAACAAACCAACAATCAATAATTAATAGCTATGTTTCATTAGATCTAGGCAAACACTAAAAAACCTAAGCTAGTATGTTAAAAGAAAGACAAGCATAAAAGATAATCAAACAACACATAGATATATTGAATGATTAAAAGATTAACTTATCTTCAATTGAACATGGATGAAAGAAGGGTATGAAAACCCTAAGTTTTCTGGAAATTTCGTCTAGGGTTTTTATCCCAAGAGTTACACCCTAAAAAGTTACACACAATGAAGTAAAAATCGAAAAATATATATAGATATACACTTCTGACGGTGTCAAACCAGAATCACGAATTCGTAAGTATAATTATTTGTTGTTATACACCGTCGCTTTGCACGGGTATTCGTCTAGTAAGTATTTAAGTACTTAATTATAAAAATCACTAGCTTACTTCTCTTCGCTCTCGCTTACTTCACGCCCATATATACATTAAAAAAATTACACATATAAATTAAACCATCGATGTTATACGCAGGCAGTCGTTTAGTTATTAATAACAAGTTGACATTGAAACTTGAAAGTGGTGATAATGCAGTAACAAATAGTGATATTGATGACCAAAGCAAGTCAAATACGTTGTTAAGGTTGGCTTAGCTTGAAATCTGGATCATAACATCACATGTATAAATTATTGAATCAAACTTATGGGCCGAACACTTATGGGCCGAACTCTACTGTTATTATCCATGGATGATAGAAATAAATACCTTGGAATGTTTGGATAATAACAGTAAGGTTCGGCCCATAAGTGTCTACCTAAAAATTTAAGGATAAAGACAAAAAGTTTAAAAGCAGAGTTATTTCACATACCAAGGTATTTATTTCTACCATCAATTTAAAATGAAATTAATGGTTAAAATTAAAAGTATTTTAACATTTCACATATTTTTTATAATTTAAATATTTCATAAACCGTTAATGTTAGACAAAACAAATTATGCCGTCACGATCAACATTTAATTATTTATCTATAGACGGGCACTTCGATATACTTTCAACAAACTTTTTGTTTTTCGTTTTTTTCTCGTTTTTTCGTCTTTTTTTCTTTCTCTTTTCTTCGTATTTGAAAATAGCATGAGAAATTACATGTGATTAAACACAAATTTAAATATTCAAATAATATCACATGTGATATTAGTGTTAAATCACATATGGTATGTAGTATCACATGTGATATTAGTGTCAAATCACATATGATATTACATATCATATGTGATTTATTATTAGAATATTCTACATAGTGTTCAATCACATGTGACTTTTTCATGCAAATTTTAGTAACTAAAAAAAATGTAACCAAAAAAAATGTGTAAAAACGAAAAAAATTGTGGAAAGTATATCAAAGTGCTTATCTATAGAAAGATAATTAAATGCTTGTCGTAATTGTATATTTTTTTTCGCTTAACGATTAACAGTTTGAAATATATTAATATTTGAAAAAAAGGATGAAAGTAGTTTTTTTTTAAATTGTTGAGATTAATCTTATCCATTAGATCAAATAAACATGGAGGGTAGTGATTAGAGATGCCAAAAAACTCCGAACCCGACGGATAATCCGATACCCGACCCCGATTTGACAGGGTAATCCCCGAGTTGACCGGGTATAGGGATGGGGGCGGGGAATCCCCGATACTAAAAATCGGGTATGGAGGCGGGTAGGGTAATACCCTCGGATCCCGAACCCGTCCCCGAATATATTTTCTGTACAACACACATTATATGTCTATATTATGTTTAGAATCTCATTAATAAAAAATATCCTCTCAAAATAACCATCCAGAATTCTAGAAAAATGGTTGTTGTTCCTTCGCATGTTGGATTATTTCACATTTTTGTTTCCAGTTATAGTCATACTTTGGTATTCGTACTTACGATAAGGCGTACTTTTTATTATGTTTTGTGTCGAATGCTTGAATTTTGTTTGCTGTTAGTATGGTTGCACCATTTGAAATATATTTAAAATATCAATAATGTAAAGGGAAAAAATCCCCGATTCCCCATTGGGGACGGGGATGGGGACGTAATTGTAACCCCCGACAGGGATGGGGATGGGGACGGGGATAGCTATTTAACTTCGGGGATGGGGATGGTATCAACCATTCCCGGCATACCCAGCCTCGTTGCCATCTCTAGTGGAGATTTATCCCTTCGTATATAAGAAAAGTTTGGTATGTAAATAATCTTCAAAAGTTTGGTATGTAAATGATCTTTAATCAAAGTTTAAACCTTGTAAAACATATTGTATAGATAAAGACTTAAAAGCAATCACAAGATATATTATAGTTAATACGTGTAGACTTGAGATAAAAAGTCTGTTGTCTAATAATTTTGATCATGCTCACTAAATAAAAAGAGGCAGTTTTTTAAATGGACACTTTACCTCTTACTTTACCAAAATGAACTATCGAAAATTGTGTTACGAAGATCGACGAAGCGAGTAAAACCATTTTGCTCGCCACATACTTTGCTCGCCGGAAAAAACACTCTGAGATACAACTACCATCTACTTTTTTAATTGGCCGAACAAGAGATGCCGAGGATGGTGTTCGCTCGCTGCCTTCTTCGTCTTTTATTGATTTCGGAGAGCAAAATAAGGGCAAGTATGATTTTTGCTCGTTGACTTCTTTGTCATTTAGCACAGATCTACAAAGTGTGTTTTTTTATAAAGAAAGACAACTTTAGTAAAGTTGTGAGATTGTGAGCCATTGGATTTTATCCAATTGCTCAAATCAATATAAGTTTTTTTAAGTTGAACTATTAGATCAATTCCAATAGCTCACAATCTCACAACTTTACTAGAGCTGTCTTTACAACTTTAAACGATCCTACTCCAAAAGTAAGTGAGATAGAAGACTTGTAGTAACATGTGAGCCCTAAAGAAAACTACATTTCACATGAAATGATAAAAAGTGAGTGAGATAGAAGACTTGTAGTAACATGTGGCCCCAAAGGAAAGTAGCGAACAATTGATAATTTGCTATTCTCGATGTGTCGATTTTGGTAAAACAATTTTAGAGTGTTTATTTTTGTAAAATGGTCTAAAATGTGTCTTTTGTGGTAATTTAGTTAAATAAAAAAGATATTTGTAGCTAGCCAGAGCCGAGAAGAATACTTATGAAATGAAATAATTCCTTTTTTTTAATCATTCTCACACAAAAACTTTTTGTCACTTAATTCACCTACATTAGTTTATTGATTTATGTTAAGCACCAATAGTTTGTGACATGAATGATTAAACATGTTTATGTTTTATTTGGTGTTGTTATTTAAAATAATTGTAAACTGAAAAAGTAGAGTAGAAAAACATTAAAATAATTGTAAACTGATTGTAGTATATAATAAGATACCCCCGTGTTTGGGAAGTGGGATAACATAGAAAAACGCCGCATAAACGCTGGGACTAGAGGTGCACAGATGGGCTAAAGCCCAAGTCCAGCCGAAAAAGCTCGAAAACGCCCAGCCCTAAGCTGGTCCGGCCCAACAGGCCTAATGGTCCTTATAATTTTCATCAAAGCCCGGTCCGGCCCAGGCTAAGCCCAATGCCTAAAAAAGCCCGCCAAAAAGCCTGAAAGCACGGGCTTTTTAAAAGCCCGCAAAAAAGCCCGAAAGCCCAGGCTTTTTACCAAAAAAAATAAAACAAATAAAAGGTCTTTTTGAAAAAAAAAATGCCTAAATTATGTGTTAATTTTTTTTAT
Organism: Artemisia argyi; assembly: GCA_030686995.1. Taxonomy (NCBI): domain Eukaryota; kingdom Viridiplantae; phylum Streptophyta; class Magnoliopsida; order Asterales; family Asteraceae; genus Artemisia; species Artemisia argyi. The sequence continues at coordinate 10,229 of JARVZY010004375.1, forward strand.
AACATACAATAAATAAAACTTTGAATGATTTGTGAAATTACAAATATAATCACTTATTAATAAATATGACTTGTTTGAATGGATAAAAATTAATGTTGTTGTTGAGGTTTCTCATTAATGTTATAGTTATTGTAGACTTTAATTGAGGTGTGTTTCGATGAAAGAAACTGGCAACTTTTATATAGACTTCAATGGATATGTACTTTTAAAATTGATTAAACTGAATTGAATGACTATAAATGTTTAGAAGTAGTTTTACATAAAACTTTTATGTTTGTAGTCTGCTTTTTAAAATGAGTAAACTCAATGGCTTTAAAATGAGTAAATTGAATCATGTGTGCTTTTTATAGTCAACTACTCAACTACACATAAATTTTAATGTTTGCATTTATGATCAATAATAGTTAGGTATTCTTATTTACAATGCAACATTTTGATGTATACTCTTTTCTTCTATAAGTATGTGATGAATGAGTTGAATAACTTACCAATCCATAGATTTTCATCTTTTTACTACCCACCTCTACATAAAAAAAATAGTAAACAATCTCTGCAATTTTGAGATGGCTAGTTCATCAAGCCAAGGTCAAACTTCGTAATCCGCAAATACTTTATCTTCCGAATCACAAGACCATATTATTCTTGATAAAAGCCAAACACATAAATTAAATGTCAAAATTGATTGTTGACCAAGACTTTTTTCCTCCCTTTGACCAGTTGTTTTTTCTTTAAGAAATCGATCTAAATGCAGTGCAATCTAGGGCATAGATTGGATCATCTAGTGCTCCAACATCTTCTCTTCTAAAGGGACTGCTTCTCTAAATCAACCCAGAGTTTATCATTTCCAGTCGACTAATCTTGCTCATGTGACCACCCAAGCATAATAGTCCCCTCGTGATATGAAACATCTCGCGTCTCATCTTCCCGGTAAGTTATCAACCGACCTAAGTCTTCATCAACCTATAGCGATCTACATGACTCGAGCGCCATCACAATAAGATAAGCTAACCCATTTCCGAGTAAATAATTCCAACGATTAAAGTTATGGCTTATTTCAGCAGTCACATCTAGACCTCCGGGAGTAAATGAGTCTCGGATGTGACTGCTGAAAGAAGCCATAACCTTAATCGTTGGAATTCTTTACTAGGAAATAGGTTAGCTTTCCTTATTGTGATGGCGCTCGAGTCATTTAGATCACTATGGGTTGATGAAGACTTGAATCGGTTGATAACTAAACGGGAATATGAGACGTGTAACACCCCCAAAAATCGGGTCCAGCGGAAGCATACATGTTACTGGGGTGCTACTAAATTGGTATCACAACACAAGGAACAAAGAACGGTTTTAACTCAACCGTTAAGAATAACTTTCATAGTTGAAACATTTAGTTTACATCATTTGGAAATAGTTATAGGCCTATAAAAGAGTTTAAGCGGTCCCAAATATATGTCAGAGTTGTCTATGACCATGCCATGTCATGCCAAAACCTTCAACAGTTAGATATCGCCTAAAACCTGAAAATACATGCTAAAAAGTGTCAACACGAGGTTGGTGAGTTCATAGGCTTTAAAAATAGCAATTTAGTATAAAAGATAAGTGAGTTCGATAAAAGTTTTGTGACCATTGTGTTGCTCACAATGTCATGAAAATATAGTTTACTTTCAAGTAAATATGGTAATGTGGACCACAAGGTTTTCAAGTGTGAATAACCATTCACATACAAATCAAGTTCAGTTTTAATGACTACTGCTTTACTCACAGCGTCATGAAAAATATCAGTAAAGACCGTAAGTATTACACATAAAGTTGGACCATAGGCAAAGTATGTGATCATTACAACGAATATAATGTCGCACAAAAATAAAAGTCTATTACGCTAGCACTAAGTTCATGCAACCGAAGCTACGACAGTGGTGTATGCAAAATGTTGTCATACTAAAAAAGGAGCCCATTGCGAGTGCTTATCCCGTTACACTCGATTCCGATATGCTATACGTTTCGCATTGACCCATGTATGGCCAACCGAACGGGGGAGTCACCCCCAATAGATCTATCTATAACAATCGCGCTTCCCGCAGGAACTAACGGTTCATGAAAGTGGGCATAGTGGGATCCAAGGGCTTAGGCTACACTACGTAATAGTTTTTAAGAATAGTTTTGGTCCATAAAAGTGTTTGCATGTTTCTCACCTCAAAATTTGTAAAACGAGTATAAGTAAAGTGGGGCTATAAACTCACATATATGTTTCAAGCACTTGTGTCCATGAGAAAACAATCAAGTATACAACCAATATACACATAAATGCATTTGAATACTCAATCAAGTATTTCAACAAAACAGTAACGTTTGAGTAAACAATCGCGCATTCAGATAAAATAAGCATTGAGTTTAGTTAAAAACGAGCATGTATTCTCCCCCCAAAAAAGTTATAAAACAAGTAAAAGTAGGGGGTATGAACTCACCTTAGTAAATAGCAATCTGAATAGAGTAAGGTCAAATAGTATAAGTGTGCGGCACCGACACGCGACCTAGATTAGTATGGTACGTTTAGTTCACAGTTAGAGTTTGAGACTCGATGAGTGAAGTCTAAATAAGTTTAAAAGTGTTTGTGTCATTATTGCTTGTGTGGCAGCGTTTAAGTTTAAATAGTTTTTATAAATGTTGGCAAGGATTGGCTCTTGGAAGTGCATTCGCAAACACATATAGAAGTGGAAGGAATATATGACGACAATGTATTCATTAGACAAAAACCCGAAGACAAAGTATGGAAAAGTAGTAACAATTATATATTAGGCGTTGACGGTGTATACAAACATTATTGTAAAAAAAAATGTGTAATACTAAGTGTGTATGTAAATATATTTATAAAAGTATCTTAAAGAAAACGAGTTAAGTGATAACTTTAATTAATATTTTCGTTTTTAAATGAATAGATTGATGTAGGTTATGAACAAGATTCCCCATTGTTGGTTATAAGAATGCAAGCAATATACATTTTGACGAAAGACAAGCATGACCCGAGTATATGTTTTAGTTTTGATTGTAAAATATGTTTTAGAAATCGGTTTATAAAACAAGTCGTGTAGCTCCGATTCGAATAAATTGGAATGAGTTGGAACCATATTGTGAGATAATGAGTCGAATAAACCGGAATTAAATAAGTAGTTCTGAACATTGAATGGGCTCGGTGTGGATTTCGACCCACACACCCGCGGCAAATACAATATAATAAAATAACACATTTAGAGTTGAGTGGGCTCGAGTGGCTCGGCTCACTGTCACTCTCGACACGCAACATAAGCAACACTATACTTTGTTTACTTTGCCTACTACTTGAGGATTGTGACTAGGTTACAAAACAACAGAAAATATATTTCACGAATACTTTTATTTGAACTTACTATCAAACCAGTTGCTTCATTATTTGTTTGAGTAAATTGACAACAGAGAGTGACAAAGGAAGAAAAAGAAAACAAATGAAACACCACATCCCATCGTAAGTAGTCTTTTAGTCTAATGGAAGCAAAAGCATATAATCAAAATAAACACACTGTGGTTCGACCCAGAGCGAAAACCATAAGCAACCCAATAATTCTTTTGAAAAACAACAGTTTACACTTTACACATATATTGATTTAAGAAGGGTAACTTAAAAAGAAAATAATCTTTCTAAAAGATAAGGAAATTGAAAACTTGACTAAAACAATTACGTACTAATACTTACAATTTATGTTTGACATGCATCTATTAAAAGTAGCATGCTAATTAGAGAGGATGATCCAAAAACAAAAGCCGTGTTGTCTCTTTCATCTTAACAAGACCCACCATTTTTCCTTTTTATAAGGCTCATGTACTAGTCTTTTACAAAATGTAACTTGATGTTCCAACATATTTGTTTACCAAAAGAAGGCATTTAAGGTACAAACTATCATTTGAAATTTACTTACAAAATCAAACATGTGAAAATCTTGCAATTTTGTTATTTGCCATTTTACCATAATGAGTAACCGAGTACTGTGTTTGACAATTGAGTGTAAGAAGAATATATAGGCAAGATCAACAAGGGGAGAATACCCACTGTTGGGATCGACACAACCAAAGCCAACACACCATTTAGTCTACTACATTTTAGATGTTGCAAGTTGAGGCAAGTAAGGACACAAAACAACCCTTACTGTTGGGTTTCATTTTCACGACAGCAGTCATAACAGAACACAGGACCATTACCCCTTTTGACAAAAACCAAGACACATGTCTTTTCAATATTTTGAGAGTTTAAAAGTAACATGTTGAGGCAAAGAATTATCAAAACAAGATGCCTTTCAGTGGGTCTCGATAACGCAAGGGAAACAAACAACTAACACTTCCAATCCGAGCCAAAATCCAGGTTATAGTTTCTCAGTTACTTCATTTTAAGTTTTGCCACACCAACAATAACTCAAGAGCTAATCATTTACAGATTTAAGAAACTGATCGGTGTAACAACATAATCAATTTTATCCCAATAATCATTCACAAACTTAACAACAATAACACAATAAAATTTAAAGATTGAAAAGAGATTAAAACCCTTACAATAGTATGGTCGATTGACAAGATGAAAACAAGAGAACTTTGAATCCAAAAATCCCAATCCGAATTCCAAGCAAGCACCCACCAAAAGCTTATCCTTCTGATTTGATAATAATTTTTGAGGTGCGGCTCACTGTGGATCGGTGGGAGGAATAAAAGGAAGAAAAACAAGGAAAAGTTAAATTAGCTTTCTTGGCATGGTCTTGTGAATGAGCAAGAGGAGTAAAGATCATTATCATTCTTCAATCTCTAGATGGTCTCGTGATGAAATCTTGAGAAGAAGAAAAAGCAGGTGATGGTGATGGATCGTCTTTTCTTCTTTCTCTATCTTTCTTGTTTGACTGTACATATTTTGTGGAGATGTGTGGTGTATGGGGATGATAACCAGGAGAAAGAATAGAAAAGATATACATAGGGGCAGTGTATAGTGTAGGTTTTATTGAATGTGTTTTGTTTTTATTATAGTATCGTGTACTCCTTGTCCCGTTGAGCTAAAGTATATACGCGGTATTTTGGTTTTGGCAAAAATGCCCGAGATATATTCTTGAGAACGTTTTTATAAATCATATATAAAAACAAAATTATTGACTCCAAATAAAAATTATTGGATTTTAGCCATACTGATGCGGTGTCGGTACGCGTGCGGCGTCGTTTTTCATAAAATGCGAGAGAGCTTCTCGTTTTTTAATCTTAATAATCAGTAAATGTCATAAATTTGATATTTTACCTTTTCTGTTAAAAATAAACTATTCCACTAATAAAATAATAGTTCGAAAAATTACGGGTGGTTACAGTCACACCTCCTTAAACGGAATCGCGTCCTCGCGATTCAGTTCAAGTTACCCATTACGTTCGAAAAGAGATGGGTATATACGCACGAGAATTCATCTTCACGTATCCCCACGTGAATTTAGTTCCTTTTTGTGAGTTTCTACGAACTTTGTCGATAGGAATAGGTTTTGATTCTTTGCTGAAAATTTGCAGTTAGGTAAACTGATATGACTTTAAAAAAAAACTCATAATTTCAGTAAAACAGTCTTTAAACATAGTGTGGGTAAAACCATATCTCAAAAGTTAACATTTAGTCACCCCTTTAATATACAAAACTCTCAATAAAGTTTAACCAGAGACATTTTGGCACATCAAAATGGGTATTTTGGGAAAAGTAACATTACAAGTTTTGTGATTTCTATAAATGCCTTTCCAAAAGAAAAGTCCTAAAAAAAACAACAAAGATGTCAAGGAAAAAATGTGTAGTCAGGTATGTTTGTTTCACCAATTTTCAGGTGCTTAATGACGAAGTCTAGTTGTCAAGCCTGAGTGGGGTTCAATGTTTAATATCAAGCAAATTTCATAAACATAAGTATTCAATTTACTTCAACATTACTAAGAGATAGTAAAATAAAGTGTTTTTCAATTGGGCAAATAGTTCACATGGTGATTGCAAAATAGTTTATAGAACGGGTTGTATAATAGTCTATATAATAATAGGAAAACAATCTATCATTTGAAAAATTGTAGCAAAATTGTAGTTTAGTTTTTGTGATTTAGTAGCAAGGTAGTCCATAGGGAAGTAAAATAGTTTTGTAAAGTGTAGTAAGACTTGTAGGATAATTGTAATATTGTTTAGAAAATGCTAGTGAAACTGTTTGTTGTTTTATAGAATGGTAGTAAGGTAACGAATCGGTTTATTACATCATGATAAAATAGTTGTAAAGATGATTCGTAAAACAATTTATAGGATAGTAGAAAACAATTTATTGTTTATAAAATAGTAGCAGGGTCCAAATCTTGATTTCATGAAATCGCAGTAAAATATTTGGTAGGATGACCACAAAATGATTTGTAAAACAATTGAAAATAGTTTTTATGTTAATAGCGACACAGTTTATTATCTTACAAGAGGGTAGCAAGGTAGACAACTGGTATTATTGGGGGATACATGAAGGATTAGGTGTCTGTTCCAAATATAGTGGTCTAGGTTGCTCCTTAAGGTTTTAAGGTTTCTATTGGGCTTAACATCTATGCTGAATGGGGAGTTTGGCAAGTTCAAAGTACGACTATGAAGGAGAGTGTTGATTGCGACTAGCAATCAGTTGGCTGTCTCAGTAGTGTACTTAGCAAGGAAGTTACAACATCGATTGAGTGTAAGGGTTTCCCGAATTGATCACATGCATTTAGTATAGAATTAAAGTCGGTTAGATGAAGTGCAAAGGTTACGAAAGGTTGCAAGAATAATTAATGATTTAACCTAATTCATGCCTATATGAACCGGCGAAAATCACATTTAGTATGTACATTTGAAGATGATTCACACATCTTTTAGATCTTTGATTGTTGGTAGCGGTATGTAAATTCTCTTTTGCAATATTTTGGAGATGATTCACACATCTTTTTAGATCTTTGTAATTAACTTGGTATTCTTTTTTTTTCTTAATTTAGTTATCATACGCAGGTATCATGAAAATCACACAAGATCATGCATGCTCAGATAAATGGAACCAAAGATTAGGATACCAACTATTTTCTTTATTTCTTACATATTTAGGTGATTGTTATAGATAAGCATATATATAGATATATGTATTGTGTTAATGCATTTTCATATACAAGTAATTTATGTGCGTTTTCTATTGATGTAGCTCACATGTGCGAATTGATTCAAGAAAATGTGCACGAGCATGTATGTAAAGTAACATTTAAATGGTTAAATGATACTTTTTAGCGTGATTAGTTTATGTAAGTAGTTGTTTTCGAATGCTATTTGAGAAATATTAGAATGAAGTTATCGTGTGCAATTGAATTATTATTGAAAAGAAGAAGGTCTGTGCATCGCAAAGTGTTTTCTTTTTCTATATGTAGAATCATTAGTGAGAAACCAATATTTACGCCCGTTAAATGAGTTTGCCATAATAGCAAAATACGACATATTAAAAATATCACATTGAGTAATGAATAGAAAAGAAAAAATACATAATTTTGACTTAAATCCGTATGTAAATTATAATATCAAATAAAAAAATTGAGTTTTAAACATAAGCAAAAGTTCAAACTTTTATCGAAAAACAAAACCGGTGCATTTAATGTGAAGTATATACAACATCGAGATGAAAATGCAAGGCTTGCCGGAATTTATCACATGATATTTAGTAATTAGTATAGAATTAAAAGTCGGTTATAGATTGAGATAAAGTTGAAAATGTTGCAAGAATAATTGATGATTTAACCTAATGCAATATATATAGATATATGTATTATGTTAATGCATTTTCATATACAAGTAATTTATGTGAGTTTTCTATTGATTTAGCTCACATGTGCGAATTGATTAAATAAAATGTGCACGAGCATGTATGTAAAGCAACATTTAAATGGTTAAATGATACTTTTTAGCATGATTAGTTTATGTAAGCATGCAACTTGAATAATGAATATAAAAGAAAAAGTACGTAACTTTTGCTCAAACCCATTTGTAAATTAAAAAAAATTAAGTTTAAGACATAATAGTGGAGTCCAAAGGTTTTAGGAATTATTAATAGTGTGTTAATTAATATTCATTTAGTTAGCTATTTAGAATTGAGTGTATTGATAAAGTTTATTAATATTAGTTATACTTCAATGTTAATTTTCAATGAAATTAGTTGTACAATAAAATGAGATGATGCAAAAAAGGTTTGTAACGATTTTTATACAGTTTATGTATTATTATTATATATACATTATTACACAAATTTTAACTTACAAACTCAATAAAGAAAATATTTAACGTACATTAAACTATGACCAATTAGATAGACCCCGTGTGCTTCATATTACCATGCAAAAACCATCTAATGGACAAGTATTGTAGGGCTAACTAATAGACAAAAAAAAATATTTTTTTATCATGCAAATAAGTAATAGGCCAAAAGAAATAAAGCTATCACAACTTATTAACCAAAAGCTCATATATAAAATACAACACCACAAAAGCAAACAACATCAAACAATTTTAAAATTTTATACAAGAAAGTTAAAACATTTCATACAACATACTAAACAATAATTAAGTATACACTCGCCAATATACAGAAAGAATACACGATAAACAATTAGATTTTTAGCCCGTGCGTAGCACGGGTTCTGCATGCCTCGTATGATTTATGAGGTTAGGGTTTTGTAATCAAGTCATCTACACATTTAATGATTGATATCTAAGAAAATTGATAGTTGAATCATTTTGTTCCATCTCTCAATAGTCATCTACTAATACTTTTATGTGAAAATTACTGCAGAGGCAACTGTCACAAGTAGTTGCCTCGCAGAGGGTGCGTTTTTTTTCATTCCCAAAAAGGCCACTAATCTCGCTGCAAACATGCATCGAATTTAAAACCATCCACGTGTCGTACTTTGGTTAATCTAAAAACAAAAAAATAAAAAATAAATAAAACTCACATAAAGTTTGCAACAAATTACAATACTTAGAGCCCACTAAAAAAATATGTAATTCATATATATGTTGCAGCGAATTACAATATTTGAGGGACCACTTGAATAAAATAAATACTATGTATATATATATATATATATATATATATATATATATATGTGTGTGTGTGTGTGTGTGTGTGTGTAATTCACATATGTATTGAAGCGAATTACAAAAGTATGGGCCCCACAACATTTTTTTTAATTTAAAAAATAAAACTTACCAAAATCACCCTAAATATTTTAATATTTACAACTTTTTTGTATAACAAACTTATTTGTCAAATATTTATCAAATATATAGCGAATTCATTAATAAAAAAAACCGTTGCGAAGAGCTCTGGATTACGAACAAAACGAGCCGAATATTAATATGCTTTTGATGAACGTACGATTTTATTAAAAATGTTAAAGTTTGATAAATAAGTTTAGGGTGGTTTTGGTAAGTTTTATTTTTTAATTTGAAAAAAGCTATAATGTATATATATTTATCAAACTTTAACTTTTTTTATAAAATCGTGCGTGTATCAAAAGCATATCAATATTCGTTTCGTTTTGTTCGTAATGTAGAGCTCTTCGCAACGGTATTTTTTATTAACGAATTCGCTCTATGTTTGTTTAATATTTGACGAATAAAGTTTGTTATATAAAAAAGTTGTAAATATTAAAAAGTTTAGGATGTTTTCGGTAAGTTTTATTTTTTTAATTTCAAAAGGTTGTTGATCGCTGCAAATTTGATGTGAATTGCATTTTTTTATTGTAGTGGGCCTAGAATACCGGAGAGAGAAACAAATCGCTGCAAGTGAGAAGAGAATTACTTCTTTCTTTTTATTTTTTATTTTTAAAATTAACGAGAGCACAACACGTGAAAGTATTGTATTTCGCTGCAAGAGTGCAGTGAGTTTAGTGGCCTTCTAGGGAACACAAAAAAAACCAACCCTCTGCGAGGCAACCTGTTTTAACAGGTGCCTCTGCAGTAATTTTCGCGACTTTTATATTTAGTAGTATAATAAGATACACATTCACACCTAAAAATATTACACTCTTTTTACTAACTACATCAAAACCTACCAGAATTGTAAACTTATTGTTTCGCAGACCCTTTCCGACTATTTCCACACTCAGGAATACAACACTTTAAACCATGTGTACCTCATTAACAACAACCGAATGAAAAGGAAGGTCTCCATTAAGAGACTAGGAGCCTGTTTGTTTAACTTTTTGCATTAAGTTATGTTAATTAACAGATAACGTACTTAATGTAGAGACTCTCACTTTTTCACTTATTATTTTAAGTCATTTCTTTTGATTAAGTGAAAAACAAACAACTTTTCACATGACTTATTAAATTAAGTTTTTTCATATTAAGTCAATTAAGTTAAATTCAAACACCACCTAAGAGGTACTATTGATTGGCAGTTGTACGGTGAAGAGTGGAGTAGATTTATAAAGCTAACCAACTTCAGATGTATTCCATGTCGAATTTGCCAGTGTGGTAGTTCGTGTAGGAAACGGTGTACATTTTTATTAATTAAATCATATTACAATAAATAAATAACAGAAAATTAAAAGCAGACATAAAGAAGCAGAAGCAGAAGACATACTCTAATAACGATTAAATAAAAGAAAGCAGTAAAGGTCGGAACGAGGCTCGTGTTAAACATGATTCTCTTAAAACAGATTCGCCGTCTGTTTCCCAGGGTGCAACGTCCAAAGCTGTTGTATTGTCGGACCTGACTAAACTTGCCTGAAAGATCACGAAAACTTGTGTGCTTCTAATCAACTAGCTTGCTGGAAATCTGTTACTCTGGAGTTGTGTTTTTCTGTCTTTTAAAACCGAATGAGACTAGGTTATATTTATAGTGAAAACCTATCTTGTTCGCCAAGATTGAATCACTGTTAAATATATACCGAGATATGCAAATCTGTTTTGTTCTAAAAACGATTTCAATATCTTTCATTTATTTAAACAGATTTTATAAAACTTGTTCACAAAGTTTAAATCGTTTCTATAAATAAATGGATACAAAATCCTGGCAACTATTAAAATTGGCAATGAAATCTGCAGCAAAAAGATAAAAGCTTCGAACCCATTTTAGCCTAGAAATCCATTTTCTGTACTCAGCGTGCGTAAGAGTGAGAGCATAACTAACCTAAATAAAGGAATTTGATAATCAATGCTATGACTTCCTTATAAACTAGTCTCCATGTGGGATAGTTTATGGAAAAAAAAAAAACTTTTTTACATAAATAGGTAAACTTGGCGGGAAACGAGATAACCCTAGGTCACCAATTTGGCGGGAAAGCAGCCTATTAAGTCAGTTGACGCGGGAAGCCGATTCTAACCACCTCCACATTTCACAGAAAGAATCAATCCACTTTCTTTATCATCTAATAAAGAATTAAAGATAGAGATATCGAATCAACAAGAAGAAATGGTGGGCCGTCAATACGATTGCTTGACCAACCCTCTCGGCGCCGTCCGCTTCACTTTCGACAAGGCGGTCGCTTCCGGTTCAGATCCGGCTTCTTTCGACCGCAGGGATTGGGGCGTTGGAGATGTCTTCCGCGACTTTCTTTTCGATAACGATGGACTCGCTCAGGTATTCTTTATTCTACTTTTTAGGGTTTATTAATTTATTTAACTTATTGTGTTTTAAATAAAAAGTTATAGTGCTTAAGATTTTGTTATGTTTTTTAGGTTTTTATTTCTGGTTTATAATTGCAATTTTGTTATGTAGAATGGCGGAACTAGGGGGTGTCTCGCCGTGTAAAAAACCCGATAAATTGTTGCTTCGTAGTGTTAATTTTAGGGGTGTTTAGTAGCTTATTTGATTCCGGCTTATATTTCATAAGCCTTAATTTTGTGGCTTATATATAAGCATGTTATATCATAATAATTTTATATAAGCCCGTAAATCTTAAAATAAGCCACAAAATTAATAATGCTTATGAAATATAAGCCGAAATCAAATAAGCCCAAGTATAAGCTTAAACAAACACCGCCTTAGTAAAAAGTCACTGTTTTCTTAACTGCACCTGGTGAAAAAGAAATTTAGTCTTTGTAAAATTGCAGTTGGTCACTTCTAGCCCCGGTTACAGCCCATTAGATGTTATTTAACATTTTAACACATTGTTGTGCTAACTAAGGTAGTAAATTAGCGAAATGTTTAGTTTTTGATGAACTATGCAATGACTAGTGTAAAATATTTTACAAAGTGGGAACATTTCGGGGTTGCAGATATCTTAGTTTATGCTTGTAAGTAATTTGATTGAAATAAACAGGTTCTAATATTAATTTGATTGTTGGAAAGTGATCATTTATCTTTAAATTAAGTGAATAAGTCAATTAGCTGATAAAATAATCCAAATACTGAAAAGGGTTATACTCTTAAAAATGCAGCAAACTCAATGAGCTAATAAGCTGGTAAAGTATTTAGTGCTGAACTCCCCTATTGACATTAAAACATGATGGAACGCTCTTACTAAGTTTTATCAAGTTTAATGACCAATGTGGAAGCATTGATAAATACATTGTTATGATATAAAATCTGAATAATCTTGCTTCATGCTACTGTCTTTTAAATAAAGTAGGATTAACTTTTAGTTTGGCTGATGAAACGGCATTACCTCTGATAGAAATGTAGAGTTTATTGAATGTGAAAAATATTATAATTTGAGTAACTATGATTGATCAAGTATTTCATCATCATATGCAGGTCCCAATACTAACTCCATCAACACTCCATGTGGTTCAACCAAACTCTTTGGTTCGGTTCCGTGGAATGATACAAGACATGTTGGGCAATGAATTCTATGTCGGTGCTTATAAGGTTTGTTAGGCATCATTCTCGTTGTGCTGTTGAACCTTGAACCATTAGTTAACCCTCAAACAAGATGTATAATATATTTATATTCTTACCATAGTTAACTTTCTGTGCATCTTTTAAAGAATGAAGAGACTTGGAATACAAACAAGTTTTCAGATGTGGCTCAATTTCCCATGGGTCCCTCACCTGATATGCGGGTTTGGGAGCGTCGTCTACTCTACTGTGTTCCTGTGAGTCCTCTAAATTTTTAGAAAAAAAGACTTCTTGATTTTGAATCTGTGTATGTGTTTGCATATAATGTTTTTGTAACTTACAGTTAAAACTATTTTTAGGTCCCTGGCCAGAATACTTGGGCGGATTCTGCTTCCGAGGGTGTCATAAGTATGTTTGCCACATCAGCAAACCGGGAGAAGCGACAAAGAGAGACCTGTTCTGTTTCTGATGAGATGGATATCCAAGTATGTATAAAATATGTTGAAAATCTTGAGTATTCATATGTCTTAATAGTTAATATAGTAGACTTTATAAAAAGATTAAAGCTGTATATGTTACCTGACATATATTTCGTCAAATAATAGGACTCGAGTAACGAGACACCAAACTCTCCACGGGCAAAGAAGATGGTGAGCTTATAGTCTTGTTTACTCATAAAGTCCCATCCAAACATATAGTTCATATTTTGTTAATTTAATACAACTTTCTCTTGAACAGAGAGAGGATGATACTGTTCCGCAAGAGAACATGACTGACGCAACAGACTGTGGTACTAGTATGGTGCCTGAGTTTGACAGAAATAATTTTCCATGTCTAGTGAAGGTAAGTTTTTTCTCGTTATATAATTTAGAAGCCGTAACTTACAGATTTTCTGAATTACAGAAGGTTACTCACAGTTTTTGTTATTCTGCAGATATACGACACTCCAGAGTCTGACTTGAAGCTCAATGATGTGTTTGAGTTTATTGGTGTCCTTATGTTTGATACCGATGTTAAAGATGATAAACATGGTGAAAATGAAATGGCAAATTGTTTTGATGAAGAGGAATCAGTCAACGTACCTTCTAGCAAGGTCAACACTTATGTCCTGTGTAACTGAAAAATGTTTTGGTTTTTTTTCTTTTATAGTATGTTTACATATGTTTTCTGACAATGCAGGTGCCACGTCTTCATTGTCTTGTACACAGAAAACTTACAGTTAATGATATGATATCCATTTCATCAACAATGGAGGTCAGTGAAATTACTGATATGATTTGTGCATCTTTGTCAGTCACCCTGCTAAATGTTAATTAAAATTGTGTCTTACAGCCTAAACCCGAGTTGCTTAGAGGGATACGTGACTCCTTGTTGCGTCATCTTACAGTAGTTCTTGGTGATGATGAGTTAGCAGCTAATTTCATGTTATTACACCTATTGTCAAAGGTAACGAGTTATATCAGTACCATGATTATCTTCAGATACGTACTTTATACTTCATATAAGGTAAAAATGTAACACAAATTATTGTTGCAGGTTCATGTAAGAGTAGACTCAGTTGCGGTGGGAAAGTTGTCCTTTAATCTTAGTGGGTTTGACAAATCAAGTATATCTGTCTTTGGTAACCGTATCAACGATGCCATTAAGAATCTTCTACCTTACAGTCAACGTATGCCCCTTACGGTGGATTATCTTAACAGTGCATCACTTGCCCCAGTGAAGGATTACCAAACAAACAGGTATATGACATTGCGTATAATATTCTATTCTGTAATGACTGATCTTATAACGTATTGACATATTTATGTTATTTATTTTGCAGACTTGTGCCTGGGGTTCTTCAGTGTGCAGAGGGGTCACATTTGACAGTAGATGAGACACCGTTACAATCAGGGACTCTAAACAATAATGGTGTTGAAAATGCACGCTTGCTCAAGGATCTGATGGACTTCCAAAAGGTACCTTAAAAACCATATCATGCTTCTCTGTTTGGGTAAATGGGTAAATATCGATGCGGGTTGAAATGTGTCATTGTTTGTATGGCCTGAAACTTTGACCTGTTCTTCTAGTAGCTACATCAAAAGGAGTTCATTCATAAGTTAATGGGTCAACATCCCATCCCCATTTAGTAGCATTAACGTGTCCATCTGAAGCTATTTAAATTGTAAACTCTCTTATTTTTTTATAAAATTGTTTTTTTATTTGCAGGTGGAATATGACTTTAAATTTTACAAAATGAAGATGGATGCAGATGTTCAACTACTGATTCTGTCAGAGGGAAAATCTAACATTCTACCAGCTGATATAGTTCTTCCTTTCCATCCAACAGCTGTGGGTCCTTTGGGAAACGTGGATGCAGAAACGTTGAATGCATGGAGATGGTATTTAGCTACTCTAAGATCGTTAACATATTCTATCGGGACAGAAATACAAAAGGTAATTTTTATTCTTTATTTACTACAGTGTAAATTATTCAAATGTTATAATCATTAATGTGAGATTGCAATAACAGGTGGTAGAAGATGATATGGTTTCAGCTAGAAAAGTTGATCGGAGCCTAGGGACTGAAGATTTTAACAGGTTTGTTTTTGGTTGATTTTTGCTTCTTACATGATTATAAGTCATGTTTTAATGAATTCTATGTATTACTACTTTGTGATTTTTAGATGGCTTACTATGGGTCGTCTAATGTCGGTGAGCTTCGGTGAGACAAGTTTATCAAATGAGCACTGGCAAATGGTGAAGGAAATGGAAAGGCTAAGGAAAGAAAGGATCAAATAAGTGAGGGTTTGTGGTTCAGGAATAAGGTTTGGAAATTTGGTGCTCGAGTATCCTTGTAACACCTCTTTTGAGTATAAGGTTCTGACCGTATTCTCGGCTCACCTGTATCTTTATATTTTATTGCCTTTTGAGGTATCTAATTCATGTTTAATATCAAACACCCTAAACTTGTGTTTGGTTTTTGGAAGAATGATGTTGCACATATTTACGTTGTATGGTTGTAGGCATGCTTTTAACGAATTATTTACTTTCATATTTGCATCACAAAGTTATACCTCTTTGAATCTTTGATACTCTCTTAGAAAGGGCTTAATATATGACCCTTAGGTTGTTTGGTTCTTCACTATTTATTACAACTTCAACTTTGTATTAGTAGTAACATTTAACTTGTCTAAAGAGATACCAAGTGTAACAAAATGTCATCAGCAAGAAGCATACACCAAAGTAAATTCCAGTTGCCTTCATGACTCATGAGGTCAATTTAGAATTGAAAATCCCAGGACTTGTTGCTCATCCATGGTGTAGTCACACTTGGACAGAGTAAACATGAGTCTTACTTCTGCTGCTTAGTGTTGTTGCAAAGTTCAAATGTTTCCTTTCTTCATTTAGTTGCAAACCAAATAGAAGGAGAAATGGTAGGTACTTGATGAGTATTTCTGTGACTACAGTGACATTATGAAATCGTAAGTCTGAATTTTGACTTCTTGAACCGATGTGTTGCGCGTATTTCTTTTGAATCAAATAAAGTTTACGTTACGTACAAAGCCAGTGACACCACCTTGTTTCAAACACTCATTTGATGTTTTGATGAAATTCAGTCCGAAATACACATTTTGTAAACCATCATGTTACATCATTAGCAGGCAGAATTTAACCACCTATCTATCACACCACCACAGCTTCTGCTTACAACTACACCATTGGACCGCCACTTTTTGACCACTGCCATTGCTTTTAGCACTGCTGTTGTTGGACCATCACCTGTTCCATGAGATCTAGCTTTGTTTTAGTGGGTTTTTAACTTTTTATGTATAACAAAGGTTACCTTGTTGGTTTTACAATTCTAAGGTTACCAAACAAAAAATGGGTACGCTATGGGTACTGAAAAAATAATAGGTGTGCTCAGGTTATCTACGAAAAAATCAGATGCTTAGGTTAGATAAATAATATGTTATTACGTTTAACAAAGGTTACCTTGTTAGTTTTACTTAGAACAAATAGATCAAGTGTCATAGATAACCTAAAACGAACCCAACCCATGGCTAATTAGGTCAAATGAGACAAGAGCTCATCGCCCAAAGCCGGGTCCTTAGGAAAGGGTTCGGTTGGCATCAAAAAATGACTGGGATCAAGACGTTCCTGATATAAACCTTTTTGCGAATTA